>SNQJ01S0022982.1:0-15768 GCA_010110895.2 Picea sitchensis | reverse complement strand
TGCCTATGTGTTTTGACTAACCCCTTTATATGAAGAGGGGATTAAGTGTGGTGAAGCTTAAAACATGCATGAAATCACTTTTAAGAAGGCTAATGGCCTTCCCCAAATCTCAAGAACCTTACAATGTTAGTTTTTTGCACAGGTGCACGAGTCTCAGTGGAGATAGAGGCGCACAGAGCACATGTGCGCAGACCGAAAAGAATTAATGAGTGCACGTGCACATAAAAGAACTGTGACTTGGGCGCATGTGTGCACAATGTGCGTCTGTGGGCCACAAAACTCGTGCATAGGTGACACACAACTGTGAATGAAAATTTCGGGTGGAATTCTCTCATTTCACCTTGGAATTGGATGATTGGCAGGTCGGATTAGGCCGAATAATGCACCTGCAAGTTAAATAAACCAAAACAAGAGCTAGAAAAACCCAAATGGGGTAGGAAATCGATACCTTTCCCCAGTGGAGTCGCCAATCTGTTGCACCTCTTTCGTCACCTTAGTGAGCAAAATAGAGGTGCTTGCAAACTTAGTTGGGTTTTTTAAGTAGGACATCTGCAAGGAAAAGGGTTAGAGAAAGAAATATAAAAAAAATGACTAAGAAATAAACTAAGAAATAAAACAACAACTAAATTGATAAGCATAGGGACATAAGGACAAAAGAAACATTGAGACCCATGTCACCAATGATAAGGCTGATATTAGTGAAAGAAAACACTGAGAATAAAGGGGACTATGAGTCCCTTCTTCCTCCAAGGGAGGGCTCTTGGACCCCCACAAATAAGCTCTTCTTACAAATTTGAAAATGAAAATGAAAATGGTGAAAGAATTCTTTGCTAATCCACTCAAGGGGTGAGATGGATTGCCAATGCAATGATGCAAGTATACTCTTGGAAATGATAGAATATTCCTCAAGAGAATAATGGTAGCATAACTTTGCTATGAATTCCTTGAAAAATGAAGTGTATCCATGGCCTTTTTATAGCATTCCTTTGAGGTATTGTCCAACTAGTCTGTAGTGTGTAAAGAGGCTAATTAGGGCATTTTTAGGTCTTTGACCAACCACTCAGTCAAATCCAATCCAGATTTGAGTGTCAAATCAACTTGGAAGATGAACTAGAAGTGGGTGGGAGGCCAACCACTCTCATAAATGCACCGTTTCTCAGGTGCATGGATTTTTACGACAATAGTCATGCATCGTGCACATGTGCGCGATTTCTACGTTCATGTTTTGCGCATGTGCGCGCGCGCCCTGTGTCTTCATAGTGCCCTTTAATTTTTGCACTAGTTGTATAGTTTTGACCCTTTGTGAATGCTTTTTTGTTAATTAGGGTCCATGGATGACCTCATAACTGTTTGACAATGATGAATTCGTGTAACCATTTGCGGACGAAATTTCAGTGATAACACCAACTTTCCTTGCATTTCCCCTCTGGAAACCCCAAGTTTTCCATGCATTCGAGAAACCCCAACTTTTTTTTCCAGCACGCCTATGTCGTTGTCTCTTCGGTTTTATTCATTGGGGTGCCCCTCTTGAGAAGTTTCCTTTCCTTTGCACACTCTACCTTGTTTTCATTACAATTTCTCATGTGGGTGCCCCCTCTTAACAACTTGCGTTTTGGAAACCCCAAGTTTTTTCCCGACATGAGTTGTGTCCCTGACTCTTCGGTTATGTTTTGTTGGATTTGACATTTTGTGCAAGGGGTGATGTGATAAAAAGGAGCTGCCTACCGGGTCCACTCGAAGATTTGGTCGAGGGCCATTTGCAACGTTGGTTAGTTTTCAGCTTGTTATCATGTTGCTCAGTAGCACATGAGTGGTAAGCGTAGTGAAGCTCCATCTTGGGAGGCACTTTGAAAAAGAAATCTTCACTCATCCTGGAGTTTGGGTGATCGTTGTGGCTTCCTTGTTTGAAGGGCCCCTTGCATTTGGAAAATTCTTGGTAACATGTGAGTTGTGTTGTTGGCTCTTCAGTTTTGTTGGATTTGGTATTTCATGTGAGGGGTGATGTGATAAAAAAGAGTTTCCTGTTGGATCCACCCAAAGATTGGCCTAGGGCCATTTGCAGGGTTGGTCGATTCTCGACTTGTTATCACGTTGCTCGGTAGTGCATGAGCGGTAAGTGTAGAGAAGCTCATATTGGGAGTCACTTTGAAAGAGAACTCTTTTTCACTTGTCGTGGATTTTGAGTGATTGTTGTGGCTTCCATACGGGGACTTGCATCTATTTTTGTATGGCTTAGAAAAAAAATCTCGGTAGCACATCTGTTGTTGGATTTGGAATTTTGTCCGAGGGGTGATTAAATAAAAAGGAGGTGCCTATCGGGTCCACCTGAAGATTTGGCCTAGTGCCATTTGTAGGGTTGGTCGGTTCTTGACTTGTTATTATCATGTTGCTCAGTAGCACATGAGCGGTAAGTGTAGCGAAGCTCATCTTGGGAAGTTCTTTGAAATAGAACTCTTCTCCACTCGCGGTGGAGATCGAGTGATTGTTGTGGCTCCCTTGCAGGACCTTGCATCTATTGTATGGCTTAGAAAAATTCTTGGTAGCACAGGAGGCGTGTCGCAGGCCCTTTGGTTTTGTTGGATTTCGGCATTTCGTGCAACGGTTGATGTGATAAAAAGGAGTTTCCTATCGAGTCCACCTGAATATTGGTCTAGGGCCATTTGCAATGTTGGTCAGTTCTCGACTTGTTATCATGTTTCTCAGTAGCACATGAGCGGTAATTGTAGTGAAGCTCATCTTCGGAGGTGCTTTGAAATATAACTCTTCTCCACTCGCAGTGGAGTTTGGGTGATCGTTGTGGCTTCCTTGCAAGGGGGCTCTGCATTTGTACTTCGAAAATTTCTTGGTAGCACATGAGTTGTGTTTTGTTGGCTTCTTTGGTTTTGTTGGATTTGAAATTTTGTGTGAGGGGTGATGTGATAAAAAGGAGTTGCATGTTGGGTCCACTTGAAGATTGTACTAGGGCCATTTCCAGGGTTGGTCAACTCTCAACTTGTTATCATTTTCCTTGGTAGTACATGTGCGGTAAGCATAGGGAAGCACATATTGGGAGGCACTTTGAAAGAGAACTTTTCTCCACTCATCATGGAGTTTGAGTGATTGTTGTGGCTCCTTTGCACGGCTTTGCATTTTTATGGCTTAGTAAACTTCTTGGTAACACATGAGTTGTGTTGTAGGCTCTTCGATTTTGTGGGATTCGATATTCCATGGGAGGGGTGATGTGGTGATAAAAAGGATCTCCCTACCAGGTCCACTCGAAGATTGGCCTAGGGCCATTTGTTGGGTTTGTCGGTTCTTGGCTTGTTATCATGTCACTCGGTAGCACATGGGTGGTAAGTGTAGTGAAAGCTCATCTTGGGAGGCACTTTGAAAGATCACTCTTCTCCACTCATCATGGAGTTTGGGTGATCATTGTGGCTCCCTTGCAGGACTTTGCATTTGTATTCCTTGGGAAAATTCTTGGTAACACATGAGTTGTGTTGTGGGATCTTCATATGGTTTCAGGATCCAGTATATAGGCTTCCTTTGAGTCGTTGAGATCCTTTGTGGATGATGCGATTTCTTGTGGTTTTCGTTTGTCTAGTCCCATTGTGTTTTTGGCTCCATGAAGCCAATGTTGATGTATTGTGTTTTATTTGTTGACGGTGGAGGTTTTCCATTCATGCGAAAGGTGGTGTGGGAAATGAGCTGGTTGTTGGGTCTACCTTAAGATTGGCCTTTGGTCATTTGTATGGTGGTTGAAATCTATTTTTTTTCCATCTCTTCTAGTAACACATGAGAGTTAATGTTGGAAATGCTCGTTGTGGGAGGCACTTGTAATCAAAACCCCTTTCCATTCTATGTGCGTGGAGGCAGAGTTACTCACCCTGCTTTGTTGGTCTTAGTGTAGATATTGCGCATATTATGGGGGTCACTTGAAGGTATACCCACAATGATGAGTGGAATCCTTTCAAGTTGATTTTAGGCTAGATACCCTGCCTTTGCACATGGATCGGACTGTCGATTGTTTCCCTAGGAATCACTATAGTAATTGGTAACCTTAGTGGCCTTTCTCTTTAGGTTATTTACACAAGGTGACTATGGAGGGGCAAGTCTTCACGGTACCTAGAATCGACGTTGGCCAAACTCACTCGGGCTCCTTGGAGGGTATACCCACGATTATGTGTGGGAGCTTGCACCAGGGTGTAAGTCTATTAAGAAGGTCATCAATGTAACTTTTCCACCTGCTCTATATCAACCCCTTCTTACTTTGTTCCTGCGACGTTAGATTTCATCACCAACTAGTGCACTGATTGTGAGAAGGTTTTGTTTTCTTGCTTGCTTACTAGATTTTTAGCATGTGTTGTTTGTTCTCCCTAGCAGACTCTAGGTTGGAACTTTTTATAATGGTGTCCATTCTCAGAATGACCAATGAAGGAACCCCTATTCCAAGGGAACCTTTTGTTTTTCCTTCGTACGGAAACATTGGTCCTCCTCTCATCGCTACTTTGAGCCTTCTAGGTCTCACAATTGGATTACCAGTATGGTTGTTTTCCACTCAGGTAATCCCGAACGTAGCTAGTGCTTCCATTGTAAGAACTTCCCCCAAAGAACATCAACCTCATGTTGATCCTTATCTTTCTTCACCAGTAAGATATTCTTCACCTTCTCCACTTGCAAGGTCTTCTTCCATTTCATCTTATTCATTGATTGAAAGCTCTAAAGCTGGTAACTCGGTGGATAAGAAGAAGAAGAAATGAAATATTAAGAAAAAAATAAATAAACAAGGGTCTAAACTTTCAACCACTGCCAAACATGTTGGAAAACAACCAGTTACTGTTAATTGTCCTGGGAGTGTTGATGATCCCAAAATCATCCAAACAACCCATAAGCTTAAGTACCCTTGCAGGCTTTGCATGGGTAGCCATCTTCTTAAGGATTTCCCTAGTCTATCCAAATTTATAGAAGCATGGACTACACACCCTCGCCAACCCATGTCGTCAGCCTCTAAACAACATGTTGATGACCTCCCATCAACTAGTCAAGATACAGTTGGGAAGAATAAAAGTAGATCCAAGTTCCCATGTATGTTATGCAAAGGGCATCATCTAACTCATCTTTTCCCTCATATGGAAGAAGCCTCAAAATTTCTAGAAGACATGATTTTTTCATAGTCTCAACTTCCATCTGCTTATCGCAAGCTTACTCTAGACCCACCTATAGTTGATGGAACAATCAATCTGTCCCCTTCATCATTTAGTCTCGTTGATCATGTCATCAATCTAGTCACATCCTTAGTTTAACCAGTTGACAAAGTGGTCGATATGATCCCATCCTCGGTCGATCCCACTCTCCTATTAGAGAGTGAAACCCAAACAGTCGATCATTTTCCAAGCGTCGACCCCATTCTCCCCTTGGAGAATGCAACCCAAGTGGTCGATCCGATCTCTCCATCAATCGATCCTACTCTCTCGCTCGAGAGTAAACCTGATACTTCTCACGTTTTTCTCGTTGATACAGACTCTATCGTGCCAAGGGGTATTCCTCATTCTCCCATGGAACCCCCTCCAAGTAATGAGACCATCCTTTTTAATTGGGGTGTGATAACTGGACCTCGTCTTCCCTCTCACATTCCTTTCCAGATTACAGTGCAAGTTTATGGCCGGGATGTTCCTCAGACCTTGATAGATGAAGGTGCATCTATTATCATTTTGTTCTCTTTTGCTTGGCAAGATTTGGGTTGTCCTTAGCTTGCCCCGGTTACGCAGAATTTGTTAGCTTTTAACAGAAGAACCAGTCAACCTTTAGGGACCCTTCCTCAGTTTCCTGTAACTTTGGGAGGGAAAACTGTCTTTATTGATGTCATGGTAGTCCAAGACCCCTTCAATTTTTCTTTACTCCTTGGGAGAGATTATGTCTATGCCATGAAAGCTATTATGTCCACTCTTTTTTGCATGATATATTTCCCTCACGATGGAAGAATGGTGACTATTGATCAAATTTCATTCATCGATCCTGACTGGATTACCTCCCAAAATGGTTATTATATGCAGACGGTATCTCCCCCACCACATGTTAATTATGTGGCGTTGTCTCCCGTGACTTCAGCTTCTGATGACCTAGATTCGGTAGTTGACATGGTTATCTCTTCGATAGGGTCTTTAGAGTTAGATATCCTTACCCCTATCGCGGCCCTCGACATGTGTTACTTCCAGAGTGTGTTTATTCCATCAAGTGAAGATCTCTTGGAGGCCATGACTGAGTTTTGTCCCTTGACTTGGTGTCCTTCTAGAGAACTGTCCTCTTGGAAGCCATGATCGATAAGATAGATTTGAGCATGGTTTTCTTCTTTCAAGATCATTAAAAAATGAAACCATTTGTGAGGATAGTTTCCACGTCTCTATAGAAACCTCGTTAAAAAATGAAGCAAACATTACGAGCATAGTTCTTATTTCTGTGCCAAGCTCGTTAAAAAATGAAACAGAGGTTTGGGGATTGAACCTAGATTCCTGAGTGTAGTTCTTGTTCCTGTGTCAAGCTCATTAAAAAATGAAACAGATTGTTCCCCCTCTCTGTTGAGTCAAGTCCTTCATCTAGTATTTGAAGCTTCCTTTCCTTCGCCTTTACAGTTGGAAGAAATGAAACTTGGGGGGCAATGCTTTCAGCCTCTGGACTTCATGCTGAAGTTGAGTCGCTAGCTTCTTAAACTGGGGGCTAAGTACTGACCATACCTTTGTTATGTGTTGGGAAGTTCAAGCATAGTTTTCTATGGTTCAAGCTTGTGTAAAAATGAAACCACCTACCTCAAGCATAGTTTCCTCTGGTTCAAGCTTGTGTAAAAATGAAACCACCTACCTCGAGCATAGTTTCCTCTGGTTCAATCTTGTGTAAAAATGAAACCAGGACCAAGCATAGTTTTGTTTAGTTTTTAATCTTGTGTAAAAATAAAATCTATCCCCATCATAGTTTTGTTTTATTTTAAAGCTGGCATAAAAATGAAAACAATCCCGAGCTTAGTCTTTGTTCTTTATCATGCTTGTAAATCAATGATAATGTAATCGAGTATACTTTTATCACTTTTTCAGACTCGTAAAGGTTACACGAAAAAGGAACCCCCTAGAGTCACCTTTAAGCTCTTTTTAGACTCTCTAAACATGAAAAGATTGTCGAGTGACCTTGTTCTTTTCACACTCATTAAAGTATTTGAAGAAAACGTCTGTTGAGCAATAGTTTATCTCTTTTTTGGTCTCATCAGACTACTTTATGAAAAAGGAATTGAGAGATTTCTCTTTAAGTGTTTTTCAGACTCTCTAAACATGAAAAACCTCTGAGTTTTCTTTCTTTGGACTCATAAAAGAAGCATCGAAAGGCCCATATGGGACTGAACCACTCCTTCCTAGGGTTCGTTAAACATACTCTAAGGGACTCATTCGAAGGATGAGATTACATTTACAAGTATATGTTATTCTCCTCAATCTTGTGTAAAAATAAAGAGGTACTTGCCAGAAATGGTGGGGGGGGAATTGGGAAATAAATGTGTCTAAACATGTATTCCATAAAAGAGTCAATTTTTGAACATGATACCCTTTCACTCTCTTTGTGTCTAGGTTGGAAAATCTGCTTGTCTCTTGATCATACTCCTTTATAAGATTACAAATTGGTCTGTGATCCTTGTTGTTGAGTCAGTGTTTCCAAGACATTTTTCGTGTTGTCAATGTGTTCAAAGAGATGTTCAACCCAAAAATCCTTCTATGGCGTCGGCCATTTCTATAGTCTTTAAGCCTTCTATTGCGTCGGTCATCCCTGAGTCAGTCTTGAATCACTGGATACTCTGATCTACTTCAAATATTGTTACCCATTTCATGTCATTGATGGGGGATACATTAAGGCCCTCCTCTGACGAGTCTTTTCCTGTCAAATTCAACTCATTATCTAGGAATTAGACTTAGAAACTAATTGGTACCTTGTAACTTGCATGCCTCAATGGAAGGTTTCCTTGCTTTCGACAGTGGGTTTTCATTATTGACCCCTGATTGGGAGATTCCACTGAGTGTTCGAATTCAGCTCATTAATTCACATTTATTGGATTGTACTAGTGTACCTTGGGAGTCATTGACATTAATGGTGATTTCCCTCTCACTTGTTAACGGTTCTCATCATTGACCGGTAATCAATTGGTTTCTACCATGTTCGACTTCAACACCTGTAATCACATGGCTAGATTCGTACTATAGAGTGGTGGAGATGAAGACCCTGAATCTTTCCTCACAGGTTCAGGTTGTGGTGGAGTATATTCAATTTGTATTGTTTCATAGATCCACATTGTATGTCTCATGGATATGTTCAAATTTGAGTCTTTAACACATAGATCCAAAGTGTATTTTTGGTGGCTATGTTCAGATTTGAGTCATAATGGCATGGATCCACAGTGTATGTTTGGTGGCCATGACTTGTATTACTTGACATGGATCTTTGCATGTCGGAATTTATTCTTTGAGTCATTAAGTATTCTGAGTATGGGAATGCCTACCTCAGTGATGATATATTATTGTACTGTATTTCCTTGTTTGTTGGCAGGTTTTCGACCGACAGTTTCTTTTTCCCTACACACACTCGACAAAGTATTTTAGCTACCACTTTGTTCTAACTTCATACTTTGGGGGGCTCTCTGTTACACATTATTTTCTTCATCCCTATGACTGTTAATGATTTAAACCTATATGTTACCTTCAAAGGGATCAATAGCCTGAATTCCTAAAGAAAGAAGGGAGAAGAACTTTTCCTGAGAGAAGAAGTTGTGTTTTCCTTTGTAAAAACCCTATTTTGGAGGATTTTCGTGGGCTGAACCATAGCTAGGGCAAGGAAATTCTTGATTTCCATAGGCTGCACTATAGCTAGGGTGCGGAGTTTCCATAGGCTACACTATAGATAGGTTGTGATGACCTTCATACATCGAAAAAATGATCTTTTTCTCGATGCTTCTAGAAGGAGAAGATTCTATGGTGAGGTGGCCTCCGAATGGTTTGGATCTTACTCGCTTTCATGATTTAGTGGGATCATCCTAACCTCCTCACCTTATCCTCTTCATATTATAAAAGGAGAGGAACTCTCATGGAGAAAGTTAGTTGGATTGAGCTTGGTAAATTTAGCTTAGCTTTGTTAAGATAGATTGTGAGTAGCTATCAGATCCATGGTCTTAGAATACTTGGAGCGAGAAGTGTGTGGGAAGCAAGGAATAGTTGGAAAGAACCTTATGACATCAAGGCATCTGGTTTTAATATCTCTTCCTATTATTGATAGAATACAGTGGCATGCTTCTTTCCCATATAATTATCTTTATTTTATTGCACAATTCCTTGATCATATGCATAGGTTGTCATTGAATATACTTTTATTGCTTTCACTTTGGTTGGTTTGTGTCTCACTGTAGGATCAACATCAAAAGAGAAATGGAGAGAAACAGGAACAACAAAGACATGAGGAAGAGACACTTAAAGGTATGTCTCTCATATTTTGTTTGGTAGTAAATTCAATGACTGTAACCTAGGGAAAGTGCCATGTTCTATCTTGTTTTGTTCTAGATCTAGGTGGATCTAGGGAGATTAGTTTATGTCCACATTTACCGATTTATCTGATAACAACAATGGAAGCTTCCCAAAAGCKCAAGAATGGGAAACTTGGGGTTTCCATGTCTGGGCGAGAMGGAAGCCGCCCAAAAGCGCAAGCATGGGAAAGMTGGGGTTTCCATGTTCGACCGTGATGAAAGCGACCCAAGCGTAAGTGTGGGAAACTTGGGGCTTCCATGTTTAGTCGCCCACCCAAGCTAAGTGCGAGAAACTCAGGGCTTCCATGTCCAGCCATGATAGGAACCGTGCAAGTGTGGGAAATTCGGGGTTTCTAGGCCTTAATGCAAGAGAACTGGTGCGAGCGTGGAAAATTCGATTTTTCTGTGTTTTGTCACGACGGAAACCACACAAGTGCAGGAAAATTTAGGGTTCCCATGTCAGTCAATAAATAATAATCATGCATGTGTAGGAAAATCCGAGGTTTCTGAGTCATTCGAGAAACCAACCATGCAAGAGTGGGAAATCTGGGGTTTCCATGTCCAGTCGCGAAAGAAATCGTGAAAGTGATGAAAAAATTGAGGCTTTCAAGTCGATCAAGAAACAAACCATGCAAGAATGGGAAAGTCAGGGTTTCCATGTCCAGTCATGAAGAAAAATGTGCAAGTGTGGGGAAATTCGGGGTTTTCATGCCCTGTCGTGATGAAAACGGTGCAAGTGCAGGGAAATTTTGGGTCTTCGTGTTCAACCGCTAGGGAAACTATGCAAGTGCAGGGAAATTCATGGTTTCCAGGTCCAGTCACAATGAAAACCGTGCAAGTGCAAGGAATCTGGGGTTTCCATGTCCCGACATGATGGGAACCATCCAAGTGCAGGATATTCGAGGTTTTCATGTCCTGTCGCAACAGAAACCGTCCAAGTGCGGGGGAATTCAGGGTGTTCATGTCCATCCATGATGGAAACCATCCAAGTGTGGGGGAATTTTGGTTTTTCATTTTCGACTATGAGATGGAAACTATGCAAGTGTGGGAAAACCATGGAGGTGCATCATTTCCTTTCGTTGGCCGCAAGGGCATGACCAACGTGCCCCTACTACAATTGGACTATACCTCTTCACCTAAGGACCATCAATAACTATGCCTTGAGCTAGAGTTTGTTAGATATGCAACTGAGTTCTCTAATAATAGGCACATGTCCAACCATGGCCTTAACGCATCCTGGTTATGTTTTAACACCTGGCCAATACTCATCAATACCTAGCCATCCACAACAACACAACTAACAATAGCATCCAACAAGTATAAAGAGACCACAACACACCATTATGGGAAGATTCCTTAAGCTTATTAATATGAAGAGTGTTTCCGAAGATACAATAAGGGGGTGGCTGCAGCCTTCTCCTTGCGACTCTTTCGTAGAAATAAAAATAAGTCATGGAACCTCTCCCTACTGCCCAAAATACTTGCACAATCCAACCCCCGATGCATCCATGGATCTGCCTCCTGCAGTCCCTCTTCCTCACTTACCTCAACCTCAATCTAGCTATGTAGTTCCTCCGACATTTGCCAAGATGTCTAAGTCATTGTGCCCCCAAACCTAGACTTTGCACCTCATAACTCCTTGTCCACCCTTGTCAGCACTCATCAATTTAAATCTTATTGGATGACTTCGCACGATGGAGGTGTCCTCCTTATATATTGGAAAAGGTGCCTTGCAATCCACTCCATGTCCAATGTGGACCCAACGTGCAATCCACCCAATCATACGTCGAGTATTTCACGCACCCACAGTCTAACCGGGGATCCAACTCGACTTGGTGCTCCCAAGTCGCCCAACACTACGACATTTTTGGCTCAGTGGCTTGGCCCACCCAAGTTGTACTCCATCCGAGCTACACCTCACTCAAGGAATACCCATACTCTACCCTGAGAAAATCATGCTAGGTTACACTAAACATGCATTGTTTATGCTTAGAAAATTACATGGTTCTATACTTAGTCATTTAATCCATTAAGAACATACAATCATCCATACACGAGAAAGAGACACAAGTGTGGTTGGGCAACACGAACTATTCCTGACACCTGTATATCACAATGTACAAAATGTTACAATGAGAGACGGTCACAAGAGGGGAGCCAAAGATCCATACAAAGACATACAAAATTCGGCCAAGTCACTTCGACGTCTTTTTCCTCAGTTCATCATCTCATAGGACCCCCTTGCTGCAACCTGAGTCTACCTTGCACGTCTATCACAAGTCTCCTCTCCATCACATGAACTACCAACTCATCCAATGACTCAACTTCAAGACTCGTCATGTGATCTCCACCGAGATGCCCAATCGAGACACTTAGTCGTATCTATCTTCACTCTTCTTTGCCCGTCGTGTGCTCTCCACCAAGATGCCCAACTGAGACACTTAGTCGTATCTATCTTCACTTTTCTTTGCCCAAGTTGTTCTGCCTTGACTCATCCCAACTCATGCCTTACTTATATGTTCTCACTCCATCCTGTGGATCATCACACCATTTGGCATGAGAGTCGGGTCTACTCACCAACTCAATGCATGGTTCCTCCTAAGTCATGACGCGTCCACCAACTTGCTCATCGGTTGGGTCGTCACACCCCAACTTGTTTGCTCACACCTTGCCTTGTCTTGCCTCTTCATGTCTTTCCTTGCCTTGTGTTGTGCCATGCATTGCCTTTCCTCTTCGCACCTTGCCTTGCCTGATGTCATGCCTTTCCTTTCCTTGCTTTGTGTCCCAATGCCTTTCCTTGCCTTGCCTTTCCCAGGCCATCTTAAAAAATTTAATTTATGGCCATATTTACACCTTATTTGATGGTCATCTTGTCTTCTTGCCTGGTGCTACCTTGCCTTTCCTTTTTTCATGCCCTTCCTTTCCTCCTGACGCCTTGCCTTTCCTTTTTCCATGCCCTTCCTTGTCTCATGGTGCATTGACCCACTTTTCCTCCTCGCACCTTGCCTTGCCTTACCTCTTGGCACCTTTCCTTGCCTTGCCTTGCCTAGGATGTCTTAAAAAATTTGAGTTGTGACCACCTTCACTCCTTATCCAATGATTGACTCGTCCTCTTATGTAGCACTACCTTGAATTGTCTTTCCTCCTCGCGTGCATTTCCTTGTATTTCCTTACCTAGGTTGTCTTAAAAAAGTTGAGTTGTGACCACCTTCACTCCCTATATGATGATTGTCTTGTCTTCTTGCCTAGCACTACATTTCATTGCCTTGCCTCTGAGCACTTTTCATTTTTCCTTGCATCCCAACACCTTGCCTTGCCCAGGACGCCCTAAAAATGTTAAGTTGTGACAATCTGTACTCCTTATACAGTGGTTGTCTTATCTTCTTGCTTGGCACTGACTCATGTGGTCGTTCCCAAATTTTTGTGAGGTCTCCTCATGCCGACATACCTTGCCTTGCCTCCTGAAACCTTCCCCTGCCTTGCCTCCTAGCACCTTTCCTTTCTTTTCCTTTTGGCACCTTGCCTTGCCTTGCCTCTTAGTGCCTTGCCCTGCCTTTCCTCCCTTACACCTTCCCTTGCCTTGCCTCCTAGCACCTTGCCTTTCCCTTAGTCGCCCAACCTTGGCGAGGCCATATTAAAAAATCTACCTCAAGGCCAAAATTGGTTCTTATCTATCCTTCAGCTCGTCTTTTTGCCTAGTTCTCCCTTGTGTGGTCATTTTCGTTATGTCTCTTCGTGCGTTTGGGTGCCCATATTGCCAACTCGCCTTGCGTTGCATTTGGGTGCCCCTCTTTCCAACTCACCTTGCCTTGTCCTTGGTCACCCAACCTTGGCCATGCCGTATTAAAAAATCTACCTCGAAGCCAAAATTGGTTTGTATCCGTCTTTCGGCTCATCTTTTTGCCTAGTGATCTCTTGTGTGGTCATTTTCGTTACATATCTTCGTGCATTTGAGCACCCATCTTGCCAAATAGCCTTGCATTGCTTTTGGGTGCCCCTCTCACCAACTTGCCTTGCCTTTCCCTTGGTTTCCCAACCTTGGCCAAGCTCTTCGTGAGTTTTGATACGACTCTTCTTTCATTTGGGTGCCCATCTTGCCAACTCGCCTTGCGTTAAGTTTGGGCGCTCCTATTTCCAACTCGCCTTGCCTTGTCGTTGGTCACCCAAACTTTGCCAAGGCATATTAAAAAATCTACCTCTAAGCCAAAATTGGTTCTTATTCGTCCTCCATCTCGTATGTTTTCCTAGTTCTCCCTTATGTGGTCGTTTTCGTTACGGTTCTTCATGAAATTGGGCACCCCTCTTGCCAACTTTCCTTGCATTGTGTTTGGGCGCCCCTCTTGCCAAGTTTCCTTTCCTTTCCCTTGGTCACCAAACCTTGGCTAGGCCATATTAAAAAATCTACCTTGAAGCCAAACTTGGTTCTTATCCGTCCTCCAACTCGTCTTTTTTCCTAGTTCTCCCTTTTGTGGTCGTTTTCGTTACAACTCTTCGTGCATTTGAGCACCCATCTTGCCAACTTGCCTTGAATTGTGTTATGGAGCCCATATTTCCAACTTGCTTTGTGTTGTGTTTGGGTCCCCATCTTTCCAACTCACCTTCCATTGCATTTGGGCACCCATCTTGCCAACTACCCTTGCATTGCATTCGAGCACCCATCTTGTTATGACTCTTCATGCGTTTGGGCGCCCGTCTTGCCAACTTTCCTTGTGTTGTGTTTGGGCACCCCTCTTTCCAAGTCACCTTGCCTTGCCCTGTGTCATTGGATCTTTTGGTTTTGTTGGTTGGTTTCTCATCTTTTCAACTTGGCTTGCCTTTGGGTGCCCCTCTTGCCAAATTGCCTTGCATTTCCTCTAGAAACCCCAAGTTTGCCTTGCATTCGAAAAACCCCAAGATTTCTCCCCACTGCACCTGTGTCGCTGGCTCTTTTGGTTTTGTTGGTTGGGCACTCCTCTTGTCATTTCGGCTATCTCTTGGGCGCCCCCCTTGGAAACCTACCTTGTGTTGCCTCTGGAAACCCCAAGTTTTCCTTGCATTCGGGAAACCCCAATTTTTTTTTCCCACCACACCTGTGACATTGGCTCTTTCAGTTTTTTTGGTTGGGCACTCGGCTTGTGTTTGTTCATCCCTCTTACCAAATTGTGTTAGAAAAATAGGACCATGGAGCAATAAAATAAAACAAATGTGAAAACAAAACATAGAAGATACACAATACAATAGAGACACAGATTTATGTGGTTCACCCAGTGTGGGCTAGGTCCACCAGAGAAATTGCCAAGTCTTTCCTTTATTATTATCCATCATATGAAGGGATACAACCTAAAAACTACCCGTTGTAACTTCCTCTTCTTTCTCTCACAGTCTCTCATCTCATAATACAATATTCGATATGTTGCATAGCCGCAATACATTTCCCTCATAACAGAGGGTTGCCTTCTAGGGAAAAAAACCCTAACATAATTTCTATTGTTAGATCTGTGACCTTATAATGAACAGTCCATATTTACAATGAAATTACAATATACATTTAGAAGGAAATTTTTCCTTCGGGGGCTTCGCCCCCGAACCCCCCTGGACCCCGTAGAGGGGGTACCCCCTCTGCACTCCCCTGCGTGGAAGAGTGTACATACTTCTGGGGTGTAAAGTCTTCATGGGGTATAAACACAGCTAAAAAACACAAGACCTTTGAATCAGGCTCCACAACCAACAATCTCCCACTTGGAGACTGATCTGAACAATTCCACCACTGTTGTATATGCTAGACTCTGAACCTTCTTGAACCTGGCAAATTTCTCATCTTCATATTCATTCTTGAAGACCAACTAAAACTGAGCAGGAACTCAGTTTCTCTCTGGTTACTCCCTTTGTTAACATGTCTGCAGGATTCTGGCTAGTGTGTATCTTTTCCAACTTCAAATGTCTATCTTCCAAGGCGGATCGTATGAAGTGGTACCTCAAATGTATATGCTTAGTCTTCGAATGGAAGGTTGATTTATTTGCAAGATGAATGGCACTCTCACTGTCACATTACAACCTGTTATTCTCCTGCTTATTTCCCAATTACTCCATAAACCTTTGTAACCAAATCATCTCTTTACTAGCCTCTGTAGCAGCAACATACTCTGCCTCTGTTGTTGAAAGTGCAACAACCTTTTTGTAGTTTCGAAATCCAACTTATTGATGTTCCACCTATAGTAAAAACATACCCTGTGGTGCTCCTCCTGCTGTATTTATCACCTGCCATA
>SNQJ01S0022981.1:138092-157236 GCA_010110895.2 Picea sitchensis | reverse complement strand
ACCCATGCAAAGAATATAACACATACCCAACATAAACCAACTCTTCCCAATTGGAAAATATCTTTGGATGGAGATACAAAAATCAATTATCACTCTTCCATCAAGGGATTTGAAAAATAAGATCATGCATGTATCGTTATCATTAGCCCGGTTATTATGACAAACATTAGAAAATGCCACTAGATGTTCATTTGTAGAAACAATACTATTCCCTGAGAACTTAGGAAGATTCTCTTTAAACTTGGGTAACGGACAAGTAGAAGGTGTGAGATTCAAGGGAGAAGATACATGCTATCGGGTGGTCATAGCATCTTCCTCAAACTGAAAAATCATGTATTTATTTATAACTTTAGCAAGGTTGGTATCAGATTGGATAGGAACTTGATGACTATATAAACTACCAATTACCGATGAGGCTGAAGGTTGGGATGATGAAGCACCTCTAGCACAACTATAACCACCAATAAATACCATTTTGAAAGTGATGGGTAAGGTTGAAAAAGGTGAACTGGTAGAATCATACACAGTCCTCCTTAGAGTGCTTTCTTGGGTCGACAAAATGGCTTTCCTTCTTCCTATTTCAATGATAGGAGTAACTTCAAGGGACAATCTTATTATTCTTCTATAAATGTGAGGATTTGAGGACATGAAATATAAGACCAAAGACTTAGGAAAAGAGATGTTACTTCTAGTTTCTAGGTTTCCTTTTCCTTGCTTCCCAGTGTTCGCAGATACTTATATCTTGTTCAACTACTTCACAAGAGTGTTAAAGCTCAACCCAGGTACTAGCAGTTTCTAGAATAGTCTTGAATAAGGTCAAGGAAATGATAGTATGGTCTTTAATACCATGTTCAGTATTAGGTTGTCTTGTTGTAGGTACTATCATGAGAAAAATCAGTCAAAGAGTATTCCAATAAAATAGAAAGATTCAAAGATAATCGTGAATACAATAAACCAGAGAGATATGGAAGATCTCCCCAGAATGGTCGCCAAATAAATGTTGAAGAAAAGGTATGGAACACCCTACTCAATCATTTTTAGATATTTCCTGGCTAGGACAAGATAGTTGGGAATGGCACTCCAGGTTTGTAGCCTCAAAACATTCACTCAATCCACAAGTATTAATTACAAATAATTAAGGATGATTTTATTATTTGTATATGTTGCAATGTAAAAATAAAATTTAAACAAATCTACAAGAATGTATACAGATTTTACAATAAAGTAAACATGGATACAAAAGCGAAAGGAATAACCAAGTCATGAAAACACATGTATGATACAAAACAATAATCTGATTTTATTTCATTCTGAGATACAAAAACGATATTTCTCTTTACAAAGACCTGCGAGGGTATGGGCCAAATTCAGATTTATAGGTCTCTGATATACACCATACAAAAAGACTCTGATAGTAAAATAAAATTGAAACTAATTATCTGGATCAGCTTGACACAACATGCCACCATTTGACTCTGCAACATATTCTTTATCAGACATGAAAATTAATTCACAAACAAACAAGAATACACATACTATCAAGGATAAATCAGACACCTTTAAAACAAGATGTTGAAATGTATGATTTAGTTTTGAATCCTGCTTCCTTCAATAAGACCCTGTTGTCATCACAAAGATTAGGCTTTCAAGTAAACTCAGAAATGAATGAAAATTGAAGCTATCTCACTAACTAGAGAGAAAACCTTAGTGTTGTATTTCTCCTTCTATTCTCCCCTTGTCTCTTCCTTTCATTGAACCTTTATTCTTTCTTAGTAAGTTGAGGTAGTTCAACTACTTTCTTTAGTTAAGTCAAATTAACTTAACTAATTAGTTTGGGACGAAATAACTAATAATAATATATAAATAAGGGTCTAATTAATAATAACTAAATAGGTTGGACCCCTTGTGACTCCCATCATTTTCTTTGCCAATCATCAAATATAAAATGAAAAATTTATCATTTGGATCATATAACACCCTTGTAGCTCCCATGGATATCATTTAAGTCAAAAAATTTAATATCAACAAAATTTAAGGCCATATCCCCAAAATTAATATATCCATATTATCCACAAAAAATATCCAAAATAAAGCTTGATGTCCAAAATATGTTGAAAATCATTAAACCTGTCTTTATCACCGAATAACATAAAAATCATTAAAATCCATATTTGCTTCTTTGTGAGGCATATTTCTTCTTCTCATTGTTGTCTCCTCTTGACTTTTCTGGGGTAGCCTTTGGTTGGTTAAACCCCTGGGGCTGTATTGCGCTGATTACATGGGAGAAGTCATCCTTTAGTTGGAGACATGAATACACAGAATTAGAAGACTCTACAGATGAACTAGAGGGGGAGGTCGTTGCTTTTCCTTTGTCTTGCATAGGTTGTGGGATATCAGTTTTTAATCTTTTGTTGGTGTGTGAGGACTGTACTGGCGAAACAACATGAGCAATTTGAGCATTAGGATTAACTGGTGGTGGTAAAGGAAATGACATAATGGGCCAACCACAATGGTGAGAGACAGTTTGATGGAAAATTTATTTCCAATTGTCATTATTAGGGACTTTGGGTTGCATTGACACATGTGGAGGAACAAGAATGCCGAGAAAATTATGAGGAGGTTGAAATGGGGGTCTGTCAGGTTAGGTATGCAATATACCACAACCAACCAAATTAAAAAACCCATCTTGAAAAAAAAGGTTCAACTCTTGTAGATCAACATTGAAGTGAATAGAAAACCGAGGCCTTCTATGGCCTCACTGCCAATTACATATGCCTCTATTATTTCAGCCATTGTTGCCCCTGCTGAAAAAACTCATTCARCAGCAATATTTAATCAGTCATGAGGTTCTTAATAATCCATACATGAAACTCAAATTAAATAAATCAAGAGTTKGCTCTATTATTTACTACAAGACACATGCAATCCATCCATAAAACTTCCATTTATTAATTGCCATATGAATAGGGAATTGAAAGGGTCATTGGGAGTATGAAGGGATTGTATTTAGCGTAAAGTGATATCATGGAGGGAAATATTTATGAATATTTTTCAAGCAATCAATAAAATAATCAAATTGTGTATACAACCATCTACCAAAATACCAATCATCAATTAACTTCCACATCATTCCTTTCATTTCCAAACAGACTTTTCCTTAAAACAAATGAGTAACAACATAATAGGGAGTGAAAAATGTAATTGGGATAATGAGGGGAGTGTAATTTGCATAAAATGGTATAATGGAAAGGACTCCCATGTATATTGTTCTAATAATATATCAAATAATGCCATCTTCTCCATCATTTAACAATCACCACGTCTTATTTTTTCAAAATTGAACAACACTTTGTTTCCAAAAAAAAAACAACCCAGAATTGGTGTTTCTTTTCAAGGCTACTCATTTTCCTTAGAAATTTATTTGTATAGTAACCAATTTATATTTTATTTCCAAAGAATTATTTAACAATAATAATATTTCTTGTATATAACAGAGTCTAGGAGTGAACAACATCACAATAATCACATCCAACACAACAAACAGTCAAGGAGGGACAAGCTATGGCCTAAAATATCAACCTGGTATTGCTTAAACCTACAGGGTCCTGCAAAGTATCCAAAGGGCTCCCTGTATGTAATAAAATTTCGACCGAAACCACAATTAACCATAATTCCTATTTTTATTGCATTTTGGTTTGTAAAACTTCACTCAAGCATACATAGTTCATACATAGGTTCTCTTCGTATATCAAAAAAAAACATAGCAAGTATTATCTTATCAATATTTTTTCAACATTTCCATTGGCCCCATAGTTTTCCTTGTGAAAGACGGTATTACCAAACAAATAAGTGGGTTCAACATTCCTTCCACATTCGCACAACAATTAATCAATCAAACCCATGACCAAAAAAAGAGCATGAACAATTCCTTTACTAAAATCTGGGTGGGTCCTCTTCCACGATAATTTCCAATACAAAAGGTTTAATACACAATAGTGAAGAGTATTGTGGTGAGGGGGACAAGCTAACCAAATTAAGGGTTTATCCAAAAGGAGTACAAGAAGATGAATACTTCTACAAAACTTCACATTTATATTCACAGAGTTTTTACAAGGGCACGGGCACAATGGGCATGGAAACCAACAAATTTAATGGCAGGTGGAGTTTCCATATAACCCATAGGTAAGGAGCACTGATACTCTTAGGGAAGAAACCCAAAACAAGAAACCAGAGGCAAGGAAATCTCGAGCGTGTCCCCAACTGTATTCTTTCCCACAAGTAAAGAATGAATTCCATATACAATAAGAGACATACACAACTTTTCAATCCATTAACCACACTTAACCACCAATCCATACACAATCAAAACTTCCATATATCATAAATTTGGAAATGCACAGACAACAAGCAAACTCAAGAGCCAATTGTTGAATTAATTAAAGAGCAGAGAAAAATATTCATGGATGGAGAAACAAGAAACCCATACTTGTTTAAAAATTTCTAAGGAGAAACAACCAAGCCTGTATACCTCTTCCACAACCAAACAAAGTGGATCAACAACAACCAACATGAGAAAATTCAAAATGTCTAGGGTGGTGACTCAAGGAGGTTTAGAGTGACATGCATTTATTGCAATTCACTTCTACACTTACATTCTCATTCATATCTTAGTACAAGAAAGCCAACTATATAACTCATAACCCATTAAATCCAAATCAATTTAATACAATGTTGAATGCCTCATAGTTTGCCAATATTCAAATTTATAAATCTACTAATCCTTGTCCAAAATTTCCATGTAACACATATATAAAAACCTTGCTAGGGCTACCAAGTTTTAAACTTTATACCTCCAATTCAAACAATGCATGAAATCCTTGTAGCATGGAACCAAGGTAATCACCACACCATATATCGCATACAACTTGAAACATGGAGTTTATATCTTTTATCAAAATAGATGAAACATAATAACATTTGTGAGGTTTATATAAAGACAACATCATTTATTTTTTATCACATCCCCCATAACATCATTCAATCAATTATTCAACAATGACTTTAAAAGGAAATAAATTGTAGATCTTATCTCAACCAACTCATAAGCACATAAAGCATAAGTGTCGTCTCTTCATGATAGTCACACAAGTCACACAAGGTGTCCCACCTATTAGTATATTATTAAATATAATTAAATAATAAGGTGTTGCAACCATTTTCATGCAGGTACCCTATGTTTCACTTTTGGGCATCAACATTCCCGGAAAATGCACTCTCTGAAAGAGGCCAGGGAACCATGGGTTCATGAAAAATGAACTCCATGAAGGAGGTCGGGGAACCATGGGTTCACATAAAAGGAACTCCCTAATGAAGCCTAGGGAACCATGGGTTATTATAAAAGGAAATCCATAAAGGATTCCAGGGAACTATGGGTTCATGAAAAATACACTCTTAGAAGGAGGCTAGGGAACCATGGGTTCTTGGAAAAGGAACTCCTTGAAGGAGTCTAGGGAACCGTGGGTTCCTGGAAAAGGAACTCCCTAAAGGAGGTTAGGGAACCATGGGTTCCAAAAAAAGGCACTCCTTGAAGGAGGTTAGTGAACCATAGGTTCTGTAAAAAGGCACTCCCTGAAAGAGGCTAGGGAACCATGGGTTCTCGAAAAAGGCATTCCCCAAAGGAGGTCAGGGAACCATGGGTTCCTAGAAAAGGAAATACCTAAATTAGGGCAAGGAACCATGGGTTACTAGAAAAGGGACTCCCTAAAGGAGGCCAGGGAACCACGAGTTTCCCAAAAATGCACTCCTTAAAGGAGTATGGGGAACCATCAATTCTCGGAAAAGGAAATCACCTAAAAGAGGTCGAGGAACCATAGTTTCCCAGAAAAGGAACTCCTTGAAGGAGGATGAGGAACCATGGGTTCCTGGAAAAAGGAACTTCCTAAAGGAGGCTAGGGAACCATGGGTTCCTGGAAAAGTAAATCCATGAATGAGGTCGAGATACCATGGGTTCAAGAAAAGGAACTCCCTGAAGGAGGTCAGGAAACCATGGGGTTCCTGGAAAAGGCACTCCATGAAAGAGGATGGGGAACCATTGTTTCATAGAAAAGGAACTCCTCAAAGGAGTTTAGGAAACCAGTGGTTCCTTGAAAAGGAACTCCCTGAAGGAGGCCAGGTAACCATGGGTTCCCAAAAAAGTCATTTCTTAAAGGAGGTCAATGAACTATAGGTTCCCGAAAAAGGAACTCCTTGAAGGAGGCAGGTAACCATGGGTTCCCAAAAAATTCACTCCCTAAAGGAGTTCATGGAAACATGGGTTCTTGGAAAAATAACTCCATAAATGAGGTCAAGGAACCATGGGTTCCTAGAAAATGCACTCCCTAAAGGAGGTCAGGGAACCATRGGTTTCCCAAAAAGGCACTCTCTAAAGGAGGCCTTATGGAACCAAGGTGGGAAGTGGTCCTGCCCCCTGTATTGTTGATCTGTATTTATGAGGGAGTGAAATGAAACACAAAAATATGACAGAAACACAAAGCTATAATAATAATCAATTTCTATTAATGAATGAAATATGCAGGAACTGTAAAACTGCAGAGTGAAATGAACTCGCTTGAATGGTGGTAGCTTATCTCTAAGAAGACATGTGAAAAATATGCACATTCATTAGAATAAGTGATTACAATGAGGCCAAATGGACTTTCAGCATAAAGCATCAATAATAAAACTCTAAACATTAAAAACCCTAACCCTAGAAGATGAAATGCCAAAAGGTTTGTGGGCCTCGATGTGGTTAGTTGATACGTCAACTTGCCGAGGGTGTTACTTTTTCATGAGATATTCCTTTGGAATGACCAGTATCTTGTTGGAAAGGTATAACTGATGAGTAGACATTATAAAAAAACCCAATATAATATTTCAATTGTTTAATGGGTGTTTCCACACCAAACAATTGTTGTTTAGGGCCACAAATCGCCCCAGAAGTTCAGGATCCAAAACAAATAGTATAAAATGACCAAGATGGAAATTGTGTTTTGAGTTATTGGAATAGGTGGGTGGCCACTCATTTCCACTTATACCATTCCTCCCCCCTTAGGAATAAAAAAATTCCATTGCGTTGAGTTCCCCCCATCAAATGTGGAAACTTTTTCTGAACTTAACACTTGGTGAGCCACTTATTTTAGTACAGTAGTTGCCCTTATTTGATGACCCGATAGAGTTGGATATTCTATTGGTGAGTGCCCTTAACTTGTGTTTCCATGATATGATCAAATTTTTCATGTTCAATTCATTCAAGTTTGAGATCTATAGGTGTCAACTACTTTTCCACCTATGATGTGTCCAATAGTGGTGGAAACTATGGTTGAAGGAGTTCCACATTGAATATTGGGTGCAATTCTAGGAAGGGGGGAATACTTAACTCAAAATAATTGTTTCCCATAGCCTTAGATATGGTGTAAGTTCCATAGAAAAGTGGATGAAGATTCCAATGGGGTCCTATAAGGTGCTCTTTCTGCAAATAAAACCAAACCTTATCTCCCACTTGAAACATATGTGGAACTCGATGTTTATCATGGAACTGCTTGTACTTAGCATTGGCTTTCTGTTAAATATTATGGACCTGTTGGTGAATGTGATGAATACATTCAATGAAATTGGTGGATTTTTCAAACTCAGATTGAGCATGGGAATATTTGGCATGTGTGGACGTAAGGGGTAGTGCTACATAATTGAGGCCTAGTGGTTGAAATCCTAGGCCCACCTGAAAAGGGTATATGTTATAGATGTGATGAAAATAAAGGAGGGTCTCATCCCATTTGCATGGATTCTTGGAGTTGTACATGTGCAATATATGCATGATCATTCTATTAACATCCTTTGTTTGTCCATTAGTTTGGGGGTGGAAGGAAGTGGATTTCGTGAGCTTGGTGTCCAACAATGAACAAACACTCAACCAGAATGTATTCAAGAGCCTATCATCCTAATATGATATGATGGTTTATGGTATTCCAAATTTTACCCACACATTCTCAAAGAAGAGATTGGTAGTAACCTCAATTTCAATACTTTTCTTGTAGTTGTCAGAATGGAAATCCTAAAGAAATGATCAACTACCATAAATACACAATCATTTCCATGCTTGGTTGAGGGGAGACCTGACATGCAGTCCATCGAGATGGATTCCCAAGGCCTAGCAAGAGTAGGAAGAGGGGTGTACAATCATTTTTTTTAAAGGATGGATTGGAGATGGAGAAATAAGTGTAGGATATGATATACTTACTAACATCCTATAGAAGCTTTGACCAATAAAAATGCTTATGTAGTATTTCCATTTCCTTCTCCACACCAAAGTGAAATTATTTCAAGTATGTGGTCCACTTTTGATGGCATTCATTCCATAATTTTCCGTGTGTATGCATGAAATGCAGAGGTTCCAAAAAAATTCACTCTCTATAGGAGGCCAGGGAACCATGGGTTCCTAAAAAAGGAACTCCCTAAAGGAGTCTAGGGAACCATGGGTTCCTAGAAAATGAACTCCATAAAGGAGGTTAGCGAACCATGGGTTCCTAGAAAAGGCACTCCCTAAAGTAGGCTAGGGAACCTTGGGTTTCCCAGAAAGGAATTCCCTAAAGGAGGATGGGGAACCATCGGTTCCTGGAAAAGTCACTCCCTGAAAGAGGTTGAGGAACCGTAGGTTCCTAAAAAAGGAATTCCCTGAAGAACAATGAGGAACCATGGGTTCCAGGAAAAAGTAACTCCCTAAAGGAGGCTAGGGAACCATGGGTTCCTGGAAAAATAAATCCCCGAATGAGGTCTAGAAACCATGGGTTCCATAAAAGGTATTCCCTGAAGGAGGTCAGGAAACCATGGGTTCCCAGAAAAGGCACTCCATGAAAGAGGATGGGGAACCATGGGTTCACAAAAAAGGAATTCCCTAAATAAGGTCACAGAACCATTGGTTCCCAGAAAAGGAACTCCTTGAAGGAGGTCAAGGAACCATGGGTTCCCATAAAATGCACACCCTGACAGAGGCCAAGGAGCCTTGGGTTCCCAAAAAATGCACTCCCTAAAGGAGACCAAGGAACCACGGGTTCCTGGAAAAGGAAATTCCTGAAGGAGGTTGGGGAACCATGGGTTCCCAGAAAAGGCACTCTCTGAAGGAGGCCAAGGAACCATGGGTTCTTGAAAAAGGAACTCCATGAAGGAGGTCGGGGAACCATGGGTTCACATAAAAAAAACTCCCTGTTGAAGGATAGGGAACCATGGTTTCTAAAAAAAGGAACTCCCTGAAGGAGGCCAGAGAACCTTAGATTCATGAAAAAGACACTCTCGGAAGGAGGCTAGGGAACCATGGGTTCTCGAAAAAGGAACTCCCTAAAGGATGCCATGGAACCATGGGTTCTTAGAAAAGGAAATCCATGAAGGAGTCCAAGGAACCATCAGTTCCCAAAAAAGGCACTCCTTGAAGGAGGTCAACGAACTGTAGGTTCTCGAAAAAGGAACTCCCAGAAGGAGGCCAAGGAACCATGGGTTCCCAAAAAAGAAACTCCCTAAAGGAGGTCGGGGAACCATGGATTCCTGGAAAAGGAACTCCCTAAAGGAGGTCAAGGAACCATGGGTCCTAGAAAAGGTACTCCCTAAAGGAGTCCAGGGAACCATGGGTTTCCCAAAAAGAAACTCCCTAAAGGAGGTTGGGGAACCATCGGTTCTCAGAAAAGGAACTCACCTATAAGAGGTTGAGGAACCATAGGTTACTAGAAAAATCACCCCTTGGAGGATGATGAGGAACCATGGGTTCCAAGAAAAAGGAAATTCCTGAAGGAGGCTAGGGAACCATGGGTTCCTAGAAAAGGAAATCCTTGAATGAGGTCGAGAGACCATGATTTCTAGAAAAGGAACTCCCTAAAGAAGGTTAGGAAACCATGGGTTCCTGGAAAAGGCACTCAATGAAAGAGGATGGGGAACCATGGGTTCACATAAAAGTAAATCCTTGAAGGAGGTCAAGGAACCATTGGTTCCTGGAAAATTAACTCCCTAAAGGAGGCTAGGGAACCATGGGTTCCCATAAAAGGCACCCCCTGACAAAATCCAAGGAACCATGGGTTCCCAAGAAATGCACTCCCTTAAGGAGACCATGGAACCATGAGTTCCCAGAAAAGACACTCCTTGGAGGAGGTCCGTGAACCATGGGTTCCTGGAAAGGAACTCTCTGAAGGAGTCCAGGGAACCATGGGTTCATGAAAAAGGAAATCCATGAAGAAGGTCGGGGAACCATGGGTTCATAGAAAAGGAACTCCCTAATGAAGTCAAGGGAACCATGGGTTCATAGAAAAGGAAATCCCTGAAGGAGGCCAGGAAACCATGGGTTCCTGAAAAAGATACTCCCTAAAGTAGGCCAAGAAATCATGGGTTCCTGGAAAACACACTCTCTGAAGGAGTCCAAGGAATCATGGCTTCCCAAAAAATGCTCTCTCTGAAGGAGGTATTGATGCCCTTATGGGGGGTAACTAGAATAACCGAGGATAAGGGGGCCTCACCACAAGAAGTATTTGAAACTATCTTGTTAGATCATTCTGACTAGGCCATGTGGCTTGGAATCACATGATGTCTAGGGGAACATGGCACAACATGGTGGTATACTGTTCCCCATTGAACGTGTATTGTGGGTTGGCATTGCATCGAGAGTTGTGACTTATGGGACCAAGGTGGGAAGTGGTACTTCCCCCTGTATTTTTGATCTGAATTTATGAGCGAATGAAATGAAACACAAAAATATGAAAGAAACACAAAGATATAATAATACTCAATTTCTATTAATGAATGAAATATGCACAAACTATAAAACTGCAGAGTGAAATGAACTCGCTAGAATGGGGGTATCTTATCTCTAAGAAGATATGTGACAGCTATACACATTCACAAGAAGAAGTGATTACAATGAGTCCAAAAGACATTTTAACATAAAGGATCAATAAGAAAACTCTAAACATTCAAAACCCTAACCCTAGAAGATGAAACGCAAAAAAATTTGTGGGCCCTGATGTGGTTAGTTGATACGTCAACTTCCCAGGGGCGTAAATTTTGCATACGATATTCGTTTGGGATTATCAGTATCCCATCAGAAATATCTAGATGAGAAGTATACATTCTAAACATACCAATACATGAATTCGTTTATTTATTTGGCATTTCCACACCAAAAACAAGTTGTTTAGGTCCTTAAAATGGCCTTGAAAGTTCAGGACCCAAAAAAACCATAGAAAACTACCAAGATGGAAATTGTATTTTGAACTAGTGGAATAGGTGGGTGGCCACTAATGTCCACTTGTATCATTCCTCCCCCCTTAGGAATCAATAGTATCCATTGCATTGTTTTCCCCCGTCAAATGGGGAAACTTCTTCTGAACGTGGCACTTGATGACCCACTTGATTTGGTGTAGTAGTTTCCATGCTTTGATGACCCGATAGAGTTGGATATTATATTGGAGAGTTCCCTTAACTTGTGTGTTCATGATATGATCAATGGTTTCATGTTCAATGAATTCAAGGTTGATCTATGTAAGTTTCAACTTATTTTTCACCTCTGATGGGTCCAATAGTGGTGTAAACAATGGTCAAAAGAGTTCCACAATGAATACTGGGTGCAAGACTAGGAAGCGGAGAATACTTAAATCAAAAGTATTATTTCCCATAGCCTTGGTGATGGTTTAAGGTCCATATAAAATTGGTTATAGCTTCCAATTGGGTCTTGTAAGGTGCTCTTTCTGAAAATGCAACCAAACCTTGTCCATCACCTGAAACTTATGTGTAACTCAATGTTTATCATAACACTGCTTGTACTTAGCATTGAATTTCTATAAAATATCATGGACCTGTTGGTGGATGTGATGAATCCATTCAATGAATTTGGTGGATTTGGCGGATTTTTCAACCTTAGATTGAGCATGGGAATATTTGAGCTACATAATTGGGGCCCAGTGGTTGAAATCCCCAGTGGTTGAAATCCCCAGTGGTTGAAATCCCAGGCCCACCTGAAAAGGGTTGTGGTCGATCAAGCTATGGAGGGATATGGTGTAGCCATGATGAACATAAGGAAGGATCTCATCCCATTTTCATGGATTCTTGGAGTTTTACATGTGAAAGATATGCATTATCATCCTATTGAAGACCTTTATTTGTCCATCATTTTGGGGGTGGAAGGAAGTGGATTTCGTGAGCTTGGTGTCCAACAGTTACTAGAGGCTCGACCACAATGTACTCAAGAACCTGTCATCTTGATATGATATGATGGTTTATGGTAGTCCAAATTTTACCCACACATGCTCAAATAAGATATTGGTAGTGACCTCAATTTCGATACTCTTCTTGCAAGTTGTCAGAATGACCATCTTAGAGAAATGATCAACAACCATAAATACACAGTCATTTGAATTCTTTGTTGAGGGGAGACCTGACATGCATTCCATCGAGATGGATTCCCATGGATTTCCAATAGTAGGCAGAGGGATGTACAATCTTTTTTTTTAATGGATGGATTGGATATGGAGTAGGAAGTGCAGGATATGATATACTTACTAACATCTTGTCGAAGATTTGACCAATAAAAATACTTGTGTAGTATTTACATTGTCTTCTCCATGCCAAAGTGAAACTATTGCAAGTATGTGGACCACTTTTGACAACATTCATTATATAATTTCCCTTGTGTATGCATGTACTGCAGATGCTTGTGATTCGTATGGATGACTATATCCTTCCCTAGAATGTAATGATTCCATTGGCAGTAGGCTTGTACAATGAAATAAATCTCTTTGTCATAGGTGGGGTACTTACAAGAAATGTTTAAGAGTGTCTCACTATGATAGGCCATTGTATTATCATGTTGAGTGAGAATGGAACCAATTTTTTTTTCTAAAGAATATGTCTCAATCTCAAAAGGTTGGTGCAAAAAGGGTAATGCGAGCACCAACGTTGAGCATAAACGATGTTTCAGATCATCAAATTCTTTTTGTTGTGACCCGACCCACACAAAATTTTCTTTGTATCCACCTTTGGTCAATTGTATGAGGGGCCATGCAATATGAGAGAACCCCAACATAAATCTGTGATAGAAGTTGGAAAGGCCTAATAATATTTGAAGCTCGATTAGTTTTTTTTGGATTGCCCAGTTATGAATGACTTGGATCTTGGCTAGATACACATGCACACCATTCTCATCTATAATGTATCGGAGGTGTTGGACCCTATTCATGTCGAAGGATAATTTCTCTAAGCTATAATATAGCTTATGTTTCTGCAGAGTGTGGAGGACCAACTAAATGTGTTGTAATTGTTCTACCCAACTCTTGATGAACATGAGGATGTCAGCCAAATGTACAACCACAAAGGAATTAGTGAAAGGTTGCAATATGTCATCCATCAGCCTCATGAAAGTTGTTGGGGATTTTTTCAAGCCAAAGGGCATGACCAACCACTCGAAAATACATTATTTAGACTTGAAAGTTTTCTTCCATACATCAATCGGCTCTATTGGGACTTGGTGGTAGTCAAACATCTGATCAATATTACCAAAGTACTCGACTCCCTTGATTTGGATGAGAAGGTCCTGAATTCGTGGAATTTGGTAGTGGTTCCTGATTGTGATTTTTTTTACAGCTATGTAATCAATACAGATCCTCCAAGTCCCTTCTTTCTTATACATGAGTACGATTGGGCTTCCGCAGGGTGAGTATCTTGGTCGAATGTTCCCTTTTTGGAGTAGATATTAAATCTAGCGCTTGATTTCCTCATTTTCCAAGAGATATCGTTGGCATACTATCCCATTAGTTAAAGGAATTACAGGGATCATATCAATTTAATTATTGAACTAACAGTGTAGATGCACCTCGATAGGTGAGGTAAAGATATCTCGGTATTCTTCCATGAATTTTTACACTTGCCTCATCTGCGTAGAGAATCCCTATGTGGAGGCCATGAATGTGGCCAAGACCTTTTGTTCACTTTGAGAGAGAATAATGAAGAGAAAAAATTTCCTAGTTTGGGATATTACCTTCCTACGGTGCTTATCTAAGTCCAAATAAATTGTAGTAGGTGGAGCTACCTATGGTATCATGTATAGTTACCTGCCCAAAGTAACAATGACACTACGAGGTCTAGACTCATATACATCATGAAATTTCCACATATGTGACTGGACTAAAAGAACATCACAAACTTCAAGTGGGGAAACATCACACAATACCTCATCCTTGAAGGGATTTATGCCATAGGGCATGAAACACTATTGGTTGATGTGCAGATCTCATCCTTGGATGAGCCACCCGATGTTGTATGGTTGTCGATGTGGTGTTGTTGGAAAATAGAACTAATTGATAACCTCTATTGATATTAGGTTATTTTGTCTTCCGCTATCAACATTGAAATGCAACAGAGAACCCTTCACCCACATCTACTAGTGAAAATGGTGATCACCTTCCTCTGGCCCTTTTGTTTCATTTGGATAGACCTTAGTAGTAGTGACTATGGCACTAGTTTATACATCAATGATATGCTTCCCCTTTTCTGGCTTTGAATCAGAGTCAGATCCTAGATCTGAATCTAAGGCTTTCATCTCGGTCAATAATAACTACTTAAAGAAACATTAATTAGTGTTCTGCCAGGGGATTTTATGGAACTCACATCACTTCTCATTGCCTTTCTTCGTGTTCCCATTACCCTTCTTTGATTACAGATTAGATTGTTTGTATTGAGGTTGTCCATTCTTTATTTTACCTTTGTTATGTGGGTTCAGGATGCCTTTTCTCTGATTCTCTAGTGATGCATTCACATATCCAAACTCCTACTTATTCCTCTGCTTAATTTTTTTCTCGATATTGACAACATATCGATAAGAGGCTCTTAGTATGAGATCTCCAAAAACTCCATTTATGTTTGGATGTACCTATGTAGACCCCCACAGTATTTTTAACCAGATGTCGCTCAAATTCTTTGATACCCAGCTTGGTGCACAAGGTATGGAAGATATTTGTGAACTCTGGGACTATTTGGTTCCTCTCCTAACCTAGTGTGGTCCATCTTGTGTACTGGTCATCATAGTTTCCAACAAGGTAATAATGTTCCTTAATGACATCCATAAAAGAGTCCCAAGTGGTTTCAACCCCAAACATTCTAGACTCTATGGAGTTTTCTCAGAGTAAGTCTCCCACCAATTTTTAACATGGGGGATAGCCTTAAGGAGAAAAAAGGTCATATTTTACCTATCGAATTTTTTTTGTACAAATAAATAACCTTCTATATGATTTAACCACTTTTCCAAAGCACCTACATCTATCTAACCTTCAAATATGGGAATATCAAAATTAGCGTGTACATTGTAAGGGGTGGGGCCTCTAAAATGGTTGCTTGACGAAGATGTGTTTGTTATTGTTAGCAGTTGTCGAAGGATTTGGGAAAAAATATCAATCATATTGTACCTCTTTCACATAAGGTATTTCTTGATGAAAAACTTTATAGGATCTCTTGCTCCCTGATCTCTCCTTTCTTCCTCCATGGGAGGGAATCAGGGTAAGATAGGAAAGTTTTTCAAAGGCTCAAGTAGTTCAAGTCCCAACTCCTTATACCCTAACCTTGTTGGGGACATTCATAGAGAAATAGATAAAGAGAAAACCAGTATGATACCATTGATCTAGATTTATGATAGAATGAAGTGAAACATAGAAATATGGAAGAAACATAAAGATATAGTAATAATCAATTTCTATTAATGAATGAAATATGCATAAACTATAAAAATGGAGAGTGAAATTAATTTTATAGAATGGTGATGGATTATCTATGAGAATAGATGTGACAACTATTTTTGTGGAAAATGTTCCCCTGTGGACAGGTGAAACCCCCCTTGGATCAAGAACCCTTTGATCCAAGACATAGAGAAACAAATGGTTACCAATTTCTCCCTAGATCTACTATTTATTTCAACAATCATAATGAGAATAGAAGGATATATGAATCACCTCTTTTACATTGGTTTTCCTCATTGATCCATCCCATGATCATAATTTCTAAGCTCCAAGAGAAGTCATGTAAAGAACATAGCAATACCTTCTTCTTCTACACTATATTTTCAAGTAGAACATATATATCTATGACGAATTAGACAACAATATACATGCATATAGTGAACACGTAGACATGAAGGGAATATGCCAAGTTATATATTAATGGAAAACAATCAAAAGTGAAGCACTTACAATATCAATATTGATGTTGCAACAACTCCCCCAATATCTCCTTTCCATCCCCTTGAATGTCACAAAATCATAGGTATGATACTGTAAGTTCTCTCCCCTTTCTCTCAAGAATGGCCTCCATTATATAGGATTTGAGGCATCAAAACCATAGGATATTTTTGAGGAGAGGATATAGTCAAATGAGGATTTGGTTGAACCAACAAGATTTACCTTGCCTTGAATAGGAGATAGCTCGAACCAATTCCGTTACCAACTAAAATCTCCCGGAAACAATCACACAAAACAAGTCATGATGGTTGCAGATACTTCATCACCCCCCATGAAATGGACACAAGGCGATATTATCACTCCCTTATAACTGAGAAATGAGTGATGATAATAGTTTATCCCTCCTTGTATATGGGAAGGGGGTCGATGAGGCTCAAACAAATCCAAAATCTCAAGGAAAAAGGTAGTATTTTGACCTCCAGATAGGTTTCGTCTTCAATGTGTCTATGGATTAGAACATACACTTTCTCATGGTGACAAAATTGTGACACTTGGTAAAGTGAGACACTAAAGTTCAACACTTATGTGTGAAATTTGGTAGTGCGACACTTAGGTGTATAAAAATTGCGACACTTACGACACTTAAGTGCAACATTTGGTAGTGCGACACTTAGGTGTGTAACAGATGCCGCCTAAAGTGTGAAGTCAAAAGAAAAGGTGATGGCCGAAACAATTTACAAAAATATGTATGTGATGGTGTTGGAATAGGAGATCCAAAGGGAAGCTGCAAACAAACATCAAACAATATATACATATCATCCCCGAGGTAGGCAAACCCATGCTTGGAATACACTAACTCAAAGCATGGCCACTAACCAATACACTGTGGATCCATGAAAGCAATGACTAAGGATATGGCCACCAAAGATACAATGTGGATCCATATCTCCATGACTCAATCAGGTCATAGCCACAAAAGAATACATAATGGAGCTACAATATGGAAAAAAAAAAAACATGGACCAACACAAAGTGGATCTATGTGACAACATATACATTAGTGAGGTCACCAACATGATGTCCATATTAGAATCTTCTTAAGCACTCAAATAATCTCCATCGAAACCTAAGTGAAGCACGTAATAGAGGTGTGTTCCCTTGGTCTTCATCCTGATCCTAAAATAGTATGATTCTAGCCATGTGAATAGATGGGCTAATGTCGAACATGGTAGAAACCACTTTATTACTAGTCATTGATGAATATCATTAACAAGTGTGAGGGAAATGATCAATGATTAAAATGACTCCCAAGGTACCCTAGTACATTCAAATGAATGTGAATAAATGATATGAAGTTGAAAATCCGTGGAATCATTCGATCAAGGGCCAATGATGTAAATATATTGTTGAAAGTGAGGAGACCTGCCATTAAGGCATGTAGGTTCCAAGGTACTAATTGGTTTCTAAGTCTAATTTCCAGATAATATGTTGAAGTCGACATGAACATACTCGTCGAAGGAGGGCCATGATGTGTCCCCCATCATCGACATGAAACTGACATAGGAAAGTGATGTAAGATGATATATCAAATGAGCACAAACTGACATGAATATGAAGGTTGGTAATACTGTAGAGTGGTTGGTTTGCGCCAAAACTTCCCTTGAACATTGCAAGGAATGACGAATGACTTGGAAAAATTGACTTGATTGAGAGATAGACCAAAACATATCGTAACAGTAACTAGGGCACTCTTCGAGTGAGTTGAAGGAGTATAATGACTCAAAGACAATGAAATTACCCAATTGTAAGACAAGATGCAAATAGGTGCCATATTCAAGGGAGACAACAAACAACTACCATAATACTTTCCAAAAAAATGACCCACTTCCCCAAAACTCCCCCCCCCCCCNGTTATCCTCTTTATTTTTTAAAAATATTGAGGAGGATAACAGATGCTCGATATAGCTCATATTTCATGAGTCCCTCATCACATGTTTAATGAACCTGAAGAAGGAGGGGTTTGGTCCCATATGGGTCCTTCAACATATAATTTTACGAGCCCGAAGAAGGTAAACTCAGACAATATTTTCATGTTTATAAAATATGAAAATATCTTAAAGAAGAATCCAAGGGTGTTCTTTTTTGTAAATTTAGTCCCCCAAGCCCAAAAAAGTGTAAAACAATACAAGGGAGAACTCTTCTAGTCAAGGTTGACTAAAGTATTAATTTTTCATAATTAGTCCATCTGGCCTGCAAAAGGGTTAAACTTACACTGAATAGACTCCCTTTCAAATCCTCTTAATGAGTGTGAAAGGAAAACACCTCGCTCAACAATATTTTCATGTTTAGAGATTCTGAAAAGAGATTCAAGGAGACTCCAAATGTTGGATTACTGAGAGGGGGGGTGAATCAGTAATAGATCAATTTAATCCTTTTTAACCATATAATCCAAGTGTTATATCAATGAAGCATTCTCATCAAATAAATGCAAAGTAAATAAGAAATGAACAAATGAACAATCATACACATACACAGTACACCAATGTTTTACGTGGAAACCCAAAGCGGGAGAAAACCACATAATGCTTTTTCTTATATGTCTTGAAGAATTACATTCATTGGAAGAACCAACTTCCCTTGTTTTCCAGCTGCAACTAGAAGGAGGCTCCAACCCCCTAGTTTCTCAGAATACAACCTGAGGGAATCTCCAAATCCTCAATTCTCTCGCTACAACCAAAAGGAGGCTACAACCCCCTATGTTCTCTGGATACAACTGGAAGGTGGCTACAACCACCTGTCCTTGCCCCGTCCTACCACCCTGAAGTAGAAGTAGAATGATGGAACCATTGTCACACTATCACTATGATATATACCATTGTAAACCTATACCAATAAATCTTAACCATGCATTA
>SNQJ01S0022981.1:103113-121987 GCA_010110895.2 Picea sitchensis | reverse complement strand
TCTTTTTAGTATAAATAGGAGTCGAGGGTATGAGAACCCTAGCTTGGATATTATTGTAACAGAGCGCTGCTCGATTGGAGGTTTCCCCCTCGAAGAGGCCTGTGAACATTGCTATCTGAATCAAGTGCTATTTATGTTCAAGTACTATTTCAGTTGCTATTTCGTATATCATTTCTGTGTACTGTGAAGATTATGCTGGATATTTTACTGCTATTCTGTTATTTCTAGCATTTCGTTTCTGTTCTGCATATTTTATATATCTGGTATCTTGCAAATGTATGGGAAATTCAGAAGAGAAAGAGAAAGAGGAGCATGGTATTCTAGTGTTTATGGACAGTATCATTGCTCGAATATGTAAAGAAGTCTAACACTAGGTGTACATGGTCCAAGAGCCTCAGCGAAAAATGCAAGAGAGGTGGGCATAATGCGAGAAAATATGGGAGAAAATCAACCGAGAAATGAAGGGAATTAATTTGCCAGAGTTTGGGCAACCGAGATATTTCTTCGACTTACAAGATATTGTTAAGAGCATGAAGAGAAAGACCTAGCATGGGAAACAAATATTTCCTAGACTTCAAGCATGATCCCAGGTCTAGTGAAGAAGTTCATGGAAGCCCCAATCAAATCTCTCGCAGTCTTACAACGATTAAGTGTCAAATTGATCAAGTATAAGGAACAGGTAGTAGAGATAAAGGAAGTCCTCTCTTCCTCGATAGATTAACATAGTTTCCCATATGCAAACACATGCAAATACCTCTTCTTCTAGTGGTCAGAATATGATAGAAATAATCCACTACAGTGAAAGGATCAGATGATACTAAGAGAACAAAGACATAAATCTGCCACGTGTCATTTTATTTCACTTAACACGACTTTTATTAGTGATTTTTAGCTTAGAGATTCTTTATAAATAGGAAGATCGACCTCATGTTTAAGGGTCAATGGTTTTGGAGAGAAAGTTTTGTATGAAATTTTGTAATAGAACTACTTATGTGCAAGTTTATTTAATTAATAAGTTATGTTTAGAACCAAAGACACTTATATCATCTAAGGCATGAATGTGTTTAGACCGAGGAGTATTATCTTTGTCTTCAGACTCAATATTTGTTGCTTTGTTGAGTAAGAGGTGATGTACCTGTATTTAAAGTTATCTTATGATGTTGTAATAGTTATTTTATTCTAATTGATGACTAGAAATCGATTGTGTGTTAACCTGTGATTGATGATAGATTATTAGAAATTATTTTTCTTGAACTAGCTTCTTATCACATGTATGTTTCTTTTCTTTGACTGTTGTCTCAGATGATGTTGAATGTCCACTAATTAAAATGGTATTAATGCTAGTTTGAAATTGTTTAGACATTTTTATTTCGCATGCTAGGGTAAATGTTATCCTAAACCCAACCTTCCACCAACACACATAGTTATCCTTCTCTCTGTCATCTAGTCTAGAGTTTCATCTTCCTTTTGTTTTAACGTTAGAAAAAGAACCAAAAATATAAATTCCTAGCATGGGGAGAAGACTTAACAGAAAAGACATATATGTCTGTCAATCACAATTAAATCCCATCGATAAACCCAGTGAGATCATGAATCTGGAGAACCTTACCACTCATCAAAAGCTTACGAGTATAATTGGACCTCTTAGGTGGGTTTGGTTCCCGCTATTTAGGTAAAGGGATCTCGGACCCCTCAACAGAATTGGAGATAGAAGGAGGTTTGACGAATGAATGGATAATAATATTTCTGATAATATACCCTGCATAGCCTATAGATTCAAAACAGCCCACATGCATGGCTAGTCATTCTCAAGAAAACCCACATATATAGAGTACTCCTGAGACGATTAACTCACCTCAGCATGAGGAAGAAGAACACCTATTCTCTGAAATACCTTACGCTCTTCCCCATGATGAGTTGAACAAGTTCATAAGAATCACACGAGCTTACGCCCAACAAATTGGAGCATCACCTTTAGCTCCTTTACTTCCTCATAGAAAAAAAATAAGCAGACCAGTTGTCGAAACCCCTGACCAGGTTTTTGTTCACATGGTAGAAGACCTAATAGATTTTTCCCTTACTGAGATCAAACAACCCCTTAATCTGATACCCTAAACACCAGCTGGTAACTACTCTAAACCTGACGATTTTGAATCTGACGAGGAAAGGTCTAACTAAGATCACTCAGCTTCTAAATCAGAAGACATGGAGGATAATAGTGATAAAAATGAAGAAAGTGGAAATCAACCTCAAGATAATAAACCATGGTTGGACAAAGATTCTCTAGAAATCCTAGGATGGGTGCATAACCTACCCCGACATCTAGAAATATTACTCCTAAAATTTGACCCTGAAATCTCCAGATTGCCTGAGGACCATATCAAGAAGTTCATATTAGCTATAAGATTGATGAATGTACAACATGAAGATGTAGTGTGTAGGATTTTTCCCTATACCTTTGATAATTTAGCCTCGACTTGGTATTTTAACCTACCAGTTGGATCCATAACTAGTTGGACGAAGTTTCAAAAGGATTTCTTAGACAAATTTGCATAAGAAACCACCACAGGAGATTTAATGGTTGAAATTTTCTCTGCCACTATGAGTCCAAAAGAGAAGGTTAAATATTTTAACCAATGTTTTACCACTATCCTGAAAAAATATCAGACTGAAAATAAACCTACCCAAGAGTTTCAAATTGAAGTATACGCCAACGCTCTCCGAGCTTCCATCTCCTTGTTCATAAAAACGGATGCCAAACATACCCTAGACAAAAATTTCGAGGAAACTAAAATGATTTAATTCCATATAAAAGGACGCAAAGAAGGTCAAAACTCAATGGAAAAAAGAAACCCAACATCTAACTAAGAGATGACTTTTGTTAACAAGACCCCCGGTAAAACAAACAGAATCAGGTACTGATAAAGAAGGAGGAGATCTAGAAAACCTGCAGCAGATGATCAAAAAACTCTCCAACGAGATCATATATATGAAAAGGATTTTCGAGGAGGGAAACCAAAATCAAAGACCTTATAAACCCTTATTTAAAATAAATACACCTTTCAAATCTATAGAACCTCCTCTAGCTAACCTAAACATTGACTAAGTGACTGTAGCATATGTCTCTTTCTGAACTTACTACCAAGAGAATCATTTAGAAAGGGACTTCCCTCAATGGGTGCATGCTATGAATTTAATGGCTAACTGATTCCTAGATGAATTCTCCATAACCTAACAACCCAGTGGCTCAGCAATAAACTCCATCGATCAAGAAAGTCAAGAGCCACCAGAAGAGACAACCATGTTGTTATGGGATTCCAACCACTTGATGACTTTCAAAGACATCGTTGAAGTGCAGTAACCTCCCACTAAAGTCCTAGTTGTATAAACGCAAGGTAGAAGTCAACCGGTCCAAACTAATCCCATCACTAATCAGTTATCTAGAGGGAATCAAGCAGTTGATCGCCCAAAACCCTTATTTCCTTCTCAAAATAATCTCACAAACATACACACACATGAAGCTCATAAGCTGGAATAAAATGTGGTAGAAGACTTGAAGAAGATGAAGGCTAATGTGTATGTCATGGACATGTGTAGGATCCCTCAACAAATGGATTTCTTGTTACAGGCCTTAAAATCAATAGAAGTCCCCATGACAAGCACTGACCTAGGAGAGGGCCCTTTCCCCACAGATTTAACAAATAAACCAAGTGTGAATGATTTCTCTTTAGAAAAAAGAGGAAATCCTTTTGGTCCTCCTTTCCTTTTAACATTTGAATTCTTTAACAGAAACCTACATAATTGCCTAGTCTATTCATGGGCATCTTCCAATGTCATGCCATTGTCAATCTACAAGAAATTGAATGCAACCCCGCTCAAAAGTGATAAACACGTTATAGAACTAGATAGGACTCAAGTGAAGGTTATTGGGGAACTTAAATATGTCATCATCAGAATGGATACACACCCAAAAAAAATTCAAGTAATTGACATAATCGTAGTAGACATCCCAAAGGCATATGGATTGTTACTTAGTCGAGATTGGTCCAAGAAATTAAATGGATACTTTAGTACTGACTGGGATCACCTATGGTTTCCATTAAAAGGACATACAAACATGATTATGATCGACAGATAAATATATCTCAAACATACTGTCACTGATTTAGAGACTCCCAATGAACCCTCATTGGAAGATTTCCCTGTGTTAGGAAACTACTCCTACGATTATGATTTTGGCAATTTTTCCCCTCTGTTTTCTGACGTACCTCTCGCTCAAAACTATGAAATTAACTTTCAATTAAACCTACTGGAATCCGTAGAATAAAGTATATTATTTTAGGATTCTCTGTCAGGAGAAACATACAAGGAATATGAAAGTGAGAAAATAACTAGGCATGAAGAAGTTACTAATTTTTCCTCACAAGTTTCGAAGATCTACTTTGATGGTTCTAAATCGCAAGAGGGTTCGAGATCATGATGTATCCTCAATGACCCAAAAGGGAAATGAAAATTATTATCTTGCAGATTAGAATTTGAATTCTTTTATAACACTACTGAATATGAAGCTCTAGTCCAGGGACTAAAGAAGGCCATAAACTTAAACATCAAAGAATTCAAAGTTTTTGGAGACTCAAAAAATATTGTTAGACAAGTAAATAGTGTTGGAGTTACTTCACACACACCTAGGATTTCTTTTTCCTAAGGTTTTTCCTTGTTTATTAGTCATAATTAGTCATTAGCGAGTCTTCTATATTTTAGGGGAGAATATTCCTCCTGGAGAATATTCTCTTTTAGTTGACACTTCAGTTTGACTAGTTGAGTTGAGTTTAGATGTTGCATTGGTTTTATCACCATGCAACATTGGGATAATCACCATGATAATTAGACCTTGCCTTGGGATCATAACCAAATTGACGCATTAGCCTTGATTCCCTAAGTTAACTCCTCACTACTCTTTGTTCAGTCAGTTAACTGAAGACTAGTTGACTAGTTAACTCAACTAGGTGGCAGTTCACTCCCGTAACTACCTGAGAGACTAGACTAGGTGGCAGTTCACTCTAGTAAATTTTGGTGTGTGTCTAGATCACTCTATACCACCACTATGTTGCATTAGTTCTCCTCCAGTGCGCACTCATTGAGCTATAAAAAGTATATCATGGGTGAATTATTCATTATTCAGAATGGTTAATGAGAATTCTTTCTCTCCTTACTCTTTCTCCAATTCTCCCTGCAAATGTATGTATCATTGTTTAGCTAGATCTATTTTGTGTAGGTTCAACAAATTTACATGGTACCAGAGCCGACATACTTCTAAGAAAAAGTTACACCAAATTTTTTGCAGGTACAAAAGATTGAAGACAACAGAAGGATGGAATTTAAAAAAGAATTCATTCTTACACCTTACAACTATTTTGCATGGAAGGAGAAAATATCCATACATCTCCAAACCAGAGGGTTTTACAATTTAACCTTGAATACATATATAGAACCGACATCAGACATAGAAAAATCCAAGTATTTAAATTGCATGGATGAGGCACTCAGAACAATTTGCAGTCTTATTTCTTTCGATCTCCTTTTTCATATATCTTCCTGTAAGACTCCTAATGAATATTGGACCACCTTGGAAGTTCTCTTTGGAAAACATGATGAGATGAGGGGACACATACCGGAGGTAGAATTGCTTACATTGGATCCAAAAAGCTTCTAGAATATCCAAGATTTATTTACAAAATTCAAGGATTCACTGTCGCAACTCAAAGCTTGTGTGGTTCATAAATCGAAGGAGGAGAAACAAATGGTTCTCACCATTCTCTCCAATATTGGTATTTAATTGTCTGTATTCGTATCTACATTCCATACTGTCATATTCGCCTCTGGAGCCACCTGGAATATGCCTTCTCTTGAGGACTTTATCAAATCCCTGACACAAGAGAAAACCAAGCTCATCAACAAGGGCACAATCAAAGGCCCAAGGGCCTGTGCATGATGAAAGACACAAATATAAGAAATCTAAAGATAAAGATAAATGGAAATCTCATGCACATCCGAAGAAGGAAGAGTACACAAAACCCTTCACCGATGCCTCTGGATCCAAAGGGGAAAAGGGAAGAAAATGGGAGGAATGAACGTACTGTCACAAAGGATTCCATTCAGAATCCACATGCATGCATAAAAAAAAATATTTAATGTCTCAAATACTTCAGCAAAACAACCTTGGAGATCGCATCCCTGAGGGTGCCAAGAAGAAGAAGCCATAAGATTCAAATTCCAAGAAAGACAATTCTAGCCATGCCTTGATTGCCATCAAATCCTCTCTCGATGCTTGGATCATTGATTCAGGAGCATGACATCATATGGCTGCATCCAAAGAAGTATATTCTTCTTTGGATGCATGAAACGGTCCTCCTATTCTGATGGGGGACAACTCTTATGTCGAAGTCACCGACAAAGGAAAGATTGAACTCACCAACGAAAGCTTCGAGAATGTGTTGCGTGTTCCCAAGATTTTTGTCATCCTTCTCTCTGTGTATTAGATGACGAATCCCAGCACCAAAAATAAATTCATATTCACACCGAATTATGTGGACATGTATGACATGAAAACCAACTCTAGGGTTGCTACCGGTGAGGTAAATCACCAGTCTATATTGTATACATTTTCTGAATTCATTGAACTTGATTCTACTTTACTGCTTACTCATGCTGATGAAAGTAGTAGGATATGGCATGAAAGGTTTGGACATTTGAATTTCAGATACATGCAACAACTTAGCAAGCATATATTGGTTAATGGTCTACTAGACATCCATTTCTCCAAGGGAGTATGTGAGGGATGTGTTCTCGGAAAACACCCTCAAGAGAAATTCGACAAGGGAAAGTCTCAGAGAGCCTCCGCACCTTTAGATCTGATCCATAGTGACCTCATGAGTCCTTTTCCGCATCCATTGATAAGAAAAGAAAGGTTTTTTCTCATTTTTGTTGATAATTTATCACGTTTTACATGGATCTACTTTCTTAGGAAAAAATCTGAGATATTTCAACACCTCAAAGATTTCAAAGCCTTGGTTGAGACACAGTCCAGAAAGAAGATAAAAGTTATTCGAAATGATAATGGGGTAGAGTATGTAAATCATGAAATCCATAATCTTTTCCATGAGGCAGGGATTCAATTGCAGCACACAGTTCCCTATACTTCGTAGAAAAACGGAGTTGCCGAGCAGAAAAATTGATCTCTAAAGGAGATGGAATCTTGCATGTTGCATGAAAAGTCACTAGCATAGAGACTATGGGCCTAAGCACTTAACTATGAAACATACATCCAAAATATATCTCCCCATAGATATGTCAAGGATAAGACCCCCTACGAGGCTTGGAGCGGCCTCAAACAGGAAGTGACCCACTTTCACATTTTCGGTTCATGTGCATGGGCCAGGATTCCCTCTGAAAAGAGGAAGGCACTTGATCCACAAAGAACTGAGTTCATTTTTTTTGGATACCCCAACGGTGTGAAGGGATATAGTCTTATTGATATTTCCTTGGACTGGCTCATCATTAAGCATAGTTTCCAATTCGAGGAAAGTGTCTCGCATGTACCTCAACAGCCGCATGCAGGCACCTTCACACTTCCACCTATCCAATATGATGACCATGCACATGTTGACTCTTCTTCATAAAAGAGTTCTAATTCAGAGGAATCAGATTATTCATATTCAGAGTCAGTACAGTTAGATGCAGAGTCAGAGCATCCAGATGCAATTTCATAGCCAGAGTAGAGGCCCAAGTGGGCACATACTACTCTTCTGGATGCAGGGGATCTCGTTGGTGATCCATATGATATTAGGAGGACTCGATTTGATTTCGAGGAGCCTCCTATTACACTCACTTCCACTGAACCATTTCCCTCCAGGCATATTTTCTTGGTTCAGTCTTCATACTCGTAGTCTTATGGAGAGGATGTTGGAAACCCATTTTGGGAATCCGCCATGCAGGAGGAGTACAAATCCCTCCTCGAGAACCAGACTTGGGATTTGGTTCCCCTTCCTTCTGGGAGGAAACTTGTCAGATGTAGATGGGTCTACAGGACCAAGAGCGTAGTGGATGGACAGATCAGTAGATACAAATCCAGGCTTGTTGCCAAAGGATTTCAGCAGGTTCATGGTATTGACTATGATGATACCTTTACTCCAATAGTGAATATGGATTCCATATGATTGGCACTTTCCATTGCAGCAACTAAGGGATGGGAATTCCATCAGATGGACGTGAAGAATGCATTTCTTCATGGTGATCTCTCTGAGGAGATCTACATGGAGCAGCCCCATGGATTTATGCAGGACTCATCTTTGGTTTTTCGACTGAAGAAGTCACTTTATGGCCTCAAGCAGGATCGAGGGCATGGTATGCCAAGATGGACTCCTACCTGTTGTCACAAAAATTTGTACGTTGTAAATCAGACCTGAATGTCTACATGCTCAGGATGACTGATTCACTTATAATTTTATTTTTGTATGTCGATGATTTGTTGATCATTGGGTGCTCAACTTAAAAAATTGTTGTAGTCAATATGATTCTACATGATAGGTTTTTGATGATGGACATGGGTCCTCTACACTTATTCCTTGGACTTTAGATCAGTCAGGATGCATCAGGCACCAAACTGTCTCAGGCCAAGTATGCACAAGATCTCCTTGGGATATTTCACATGACAAACTGCAAGTCTTCTCTAACTCCTTTCCTATCAGGAGTCAAACTTGAGGATGGAGGGGAGACTCCACTAGTTGAAAACACACTATACAGACAGCTAGTGGTGAGATTGTTGTATATCACACACTCTAGACCATACCTCTAATATGCAGTTGGTGCAGTTTACAGGTTCATGCAGGAGTTGCATGAGCTACATTGGAAAGTTGCAAAGTGTATCCTTCGATACATATAGGGAACCATCACCTTTTGGATTCATTATGAAACGAACACTACATTAGATCTCATCAGTTTTACTGATTCCGACTGGGTTGGCGATAACATTGATCGCAAGTCCACATCTGGTTACTCACTCAGTCTTGGTTCCGGGCCTATCTGTTGATCGAGCAAGAAGAAAGATGTCATTTCTCTATCTTCAGTCGAGGAAGAGTACATATGGGTAGTTAACATAACCATTCAGGCTATGTGGCTACAACATTTTCTCACTGAATTGGGAATTCAATTTCATTGATCGATCATCATCTGGTGTGACAACCAGAGCACTCTGAAGTTTTGCAGAGATCCAATTCAGATGCAATGGACAAAGCAGATCAATATACACATGCACTACATCCGGGACTTAGTACATGAGGGGATCATTGACTTATAGTTCTTTCCTTCAATAGAACAGATGACAGACATCTTCACCAAGACCTTCACTAAGCAGAAGTTCCATTCTCTGTGAAGTCGTCTTGGAGTGAAGGACATAGTTTCCTAGCAACTGTAGTTCTTCTTTTTACATACATTGTACCTTGTGAGGGGGTTTTTCCCATGAGGTTTTCCCTCTTTCCTCACTTTATTTTCAGTGTATCTTTTGTATTTGGGTACCTAACATGGCCTTGTTGCTGGGACCCATTATTTATTTTCACAATAGTGATGTTCAGGGGGGGTGTTGGAGTTACTTCACACACACCTAGGATTTATTTTTCCTAAGGTATTTCCTTGTTTATTAATAATAATTAGTCATTATCCAATCTCCTATATTTTAGGGGAGAATATTCCACCTGGAGAATATTCTCTTTCAGTTGACACTTCAGTTTGACTAGTTGAGTTGAGTTTAGATGTTGCATTGGTTTTATCACCATGAAACATTGGGATCATCACCATGATAATTTGACCTTGCCTTGGGATCATCACCAAATTGGAGCATTAGCCTTAATTCCATGAGTTAACTCCTCACTACTCTATGTTCAGTCAGTTAACTGAAGACTATTTGACTAGTTAACTCAACTAGGTGGCAGTTCACTCTCGTAACTCCCTGAGAGACTAGACTAGGTGGTAGTTCACTCCCGTAACTATTGGTGTGTGTTCAGATCACTCTAGACCACCACTATGTCACATTGTTTCTCCTCCAGTGTGCACTCATTGAGCTATACAAATTATGTCATGTGTAAATTATTCATTATTCAGAATGGTTAATGAGAATTCTTTCTCTCCTTCTTCTTTCTCCAATTCTCTCTGCAAATGTGTGTATCATTGTTTATATAGATCTATTATGTGCAGATTCAACAAATTTATAAATATTACCTTTCATTGCAATTTATCTCACTTAAGGAACTACCAACAAGAAGTACATAGGAAAATATACAATTTTGAGGCCTTCAACATTACCACTTTTCCCAGGACAAAAAATACTCTTGTTGATTCTTTGGCCACCAAAACCTCAATATTATCTCCTTTAGAAGACTATGAAGCCTCAAGGTTTGCAGTGGAACTTCTCTATAGACCGTCGATACCTAACAACATTTCTAACTAGAAAGACTTTGAAGGGGATGAATAGATTGTAGATTTCCTGACTAACCATGAGAATTTTAAGGATTTGGCCATTCATGATGAAATATTCCAAGAACTACTTACATAATCAAATCTCCACGAATAGAAAAGGGGCACAGATCACCCCAATAACAAACCAAAGTTTCACACAATACCAAAAGGAGTGGGCAATCTGGAAAGCCTTTTCGACCTAATAGAAATATTTAAAGGGCCGAAAAATGCAAAACAGGGAGCTCATGCCCTATATACGAAACTATAAACATAGGCACCCATGAGAACCCCAATAATGTCAACTTAGGTAAGGAAATATCCAAATAAGACAAAAAGGCTTATTTTAAACTATTTAAATAATATCAAGATGTCTTTGCTTGGTCCTACCAAGAATTGAAAATGTATGATGCTCACATTATCCATCATACGATCCCATTAAAATATGGAATAAAAACCTTCCAACGGAAAATGTATGATGCTCACATTATCCATCATACGATCCCATTAAAATATGGAATAAAACCTTCAACTAGTTTCTAGGAAGTACCACCCATATCCGAACCCATAATGTATCAAGAGTTGAAAATTTTATTAGATGCTAATATTATCTTCCAAGTAAGAGATTTTGCATGGGTAGCCAATCAAGTGCCTCAAGTAGAAAGAAGTGGAAAATCTGTTTTTGTGTGGATTTTAGAAACCTAAAAAGAGTATCATGAAAGGAAAATCGCTAAGTTCCTCCCATGGAGAAAATTTTACAATGTTTTTCGGGGTCATAAATGCTCTCTTTATTATATAGTTTTTCAGGTTACAACCAATTCCTATTTTCAGAGGAAGATCATTTAATATAACCAGGTCCTGGTTTTAGAATATGATCGATTAAAAACTACCTTCCGAACCAAATGGGGGACTTTTTCTTATAAATGCATGCCTTTTGGGTTGATCAAAGCAAGGGAAAATTTTTAGAGGGAAATGGTTGTAGCTTTTTGAGGATTGATTAACAAATGTGTGGTAGTCTATTTAGATGATGTAACAATATACTCAAAAAATAAGGAAGACCACCTTCAACATTTGACTCATATATTTGAAATGTGTAGGAAGTATGGAATATCTTTGAACCCCAATAAGACTATCTTTGTTGTAGAGGAAGGAAAATTATTAGGTCATATCATCTCTTAGGAAGGAATCAACATCGACCCTGAGCGTATCAAAGCGATAGCTCAACTTACTTTGCCTCACAATAAAAAGGCCATGCAATATTTTTGTGAGAAAATTTACTCATGACTTCACTGAAATTGTTAAAACTTTACAAAAAATGATTCACAAAGATGCAGATTTTAAATGGGATGAAGAAAGGAAAGGGTCTTTCAATAACATAAAAACTTCCATATCCCAAGCACCAGTGTTGTGAAGCCCTAACTTTAGCAAATATTTTTTCCTTTATACCTTTGCTTCTGACCAATCCTTGGCTACAATACTTAGCCAAAAGAATGATGGGGACAATGAAGAACCAGTGTCATTTATGAGCACCAACGTCCAAGGATCTGAACTAAACTACACTACTATAGACAAACAGGCTTACACAGTATATAAAGTAGTCAATCATTTTAGATCCTATATCTTGAAGAAGCATATTAAGGTCATAGTACCACATCCGGCGGTACGATGTATGTTCACCCAACAGGAGATGGGACAAAGGAGGGGAAATTGGATGGAAGTCATTCAAGAATTTGATCTAGACATAAAACCTGCCAAAATAGTCAAAGGACAAGGATTGTGTAGGCTACTGAGGCCCAATATATGATCAACACAGAAGACCTCGGTTGGGAAAATGAACTATCATTATGGTGTGGAGAATCCTTATACATACCTCTGAGGAAAGAATCATGGTATGAAAACTTGTTTGATTTCTTGCATCATGGAACTTATCCAGAAAACCTAAACCCTAGAGAAAAGATATCCCTTAGGTTAAAATATGGTCAATATCACCTCATAAATTATGTTCTTTTCCCCGTAAACTACGATGGATTACTCCTTAGATGTATTGAAAAAAACGATGCAGAAAAGGTACTCAAAGAACTCCATGACGGCTTGGTAGGTGGACATTTTGCAGGAGAAACCATGGCTCACAAATATTAGGGGTTGGTTAATATTTTCCATCTTTGTTTAGAGACGTTCATGCATATGTGAGGAAATGTAAATCTTGTCAAACGAGTGTCAGTAGGGAAAAGAGACCAGCCATTCCACTCCAACCGGTGACCATATCCATACCTTTTGAGCAATGGGGAATATATGTCATCGGATAAATTACTCCAAATTCTTCGAAACAACATAAGTATATCTTAACTGCAATAGATTATTTCACAAGGTGGACAGAGGTTATCCCTCTTATGCACATTAATGAAAAGGTAGTGATCCAATTTTTAGAACAACACCTAATAAAAAGGTTTGGGATGACTTTCGTCCTCATTTTTTACAATGTTGATTATTTTTATTCCACACACTTGACATAATTTCCCCTCGATAAAGGGATCATAATAAGATATTTTGCAAACTATTATCTGCAAGGGAATGGAGTAGCAGAGTCAACTAATAAAAATCTGGTGTGAATTTTAAAAAAGGAAATTGTTGAAAATCAAAGAAATTGGCATAATTTACTTCATAATTCTTTCTGGGTCGATAGAGTGACACCTAAAGAAGCCATAGGAAACTCTCTGTACTTTTTGGTATATGGGAAAGAATTCATTCTCCCAAACATATTGTACCTTCCATCTTTACAACTTTCCTAGGCATCAAGAGGTCAACCCTCATCCGCTCTACAACAAAGGATTGATACCCTTCTCATGTTGGATGAAGAAATGGAAAAGGATAAAGTTAAGTTCACCTCTCATCAGTAGGTAGTTGAAATATGGTTCGACAAACATAAAGCCAAAGAAAAAAAATCTGAACTAGGAGACCTAGTCTTAAAGTGGGATAAAGAAAACGAGTCCAAAGGAAAACACTCAAAGTTCCAAAATCTATGGCTCATACCTTTTCAGGTGGTCAATAAGATAGGAGGAGGCACATAACGATTGAAAAATCTGAAGGGTGAGTTTGACACCCTCCCAGTCAATAGCCATGCCCTAAAACAATACTTCTCCTAAAAAAATAAAATCCTTTGATGTTATGTTTGAGTTTCTTTTTCCTTTTAACATACACTTTGATAGAACTGAGTGTGTGTGTTAAGGGGGACAAATACCTCTTTTTTTTTTCATTTTCTTGTTTTTTTTTAATCAAGTTGTGTTTTTGTGAAGAAGTGATCGATTTTAGTAAATATAGAAGAACAAACTATGTTTCTGACCTGCACTGGCATGAAAAATAAGAGGTATTGAACAGACACAAAACTTTCAAAGAAGATATACATCTTGTCTTTGCAAGAATACTACCTTGGTAAGTGATGAAATATTCACCTGGTAGTCTAGTAAATCCCAAAGAAAATGATGGCTAGTTGGAAAGGATCACATGTACCTCTAGACAGAGCTAGGAAAGGATTCACCTTAACAGTTCACCTTGCCAATTACAGATGTCCTCCTCTCCGACTCACTCACAAAATTTCTCCCAAAAGAAAATGATTTATATTAAAAGGAGTGCAAAGTTCAAGAGGGTATGCAGATAACTCCATTGAGGCTATGGACACTCATTGGCAGGAGAGCAAGATCTGTGATGTCGAGGTGACTCCTCCAGGGCTATGGACGCTCACTGGCAGTGGAGAAACACTTAGCAAGGGAATAATAATAAATAAAAATGGCCTCAAGCTAGTGGATTCCTTGCCCAAATCCTGTCAAAGAAGGGTGTGGGTCATGGTAAAGAGGAACGAAGGTGGAAAAAGGGTTGAACTCCATATGTGAATCCAGATTCACAAACCTTGGGAAGTTGTGTACGCATTGATAGGATAGGCTCTGTTGAAAGCATAGCCAAATGGTTTCTCAATCAGTTTTTTTTGCACCAACTAATCCCGAACGAAGGATCATAAATTCTATTTTCACCCAAAGAAACTCCATTTGTTGAGCACTCAACAAACACTAGAAGTATTTGTGAAATATTTTCTTTTTGGGTACCACTTTTCATTTTTCTAGGTCAAAGTCTGGATCAGGGATGAATGGATTTTCTTTCTTTTATGTCATTAAACCTTATCATCGACCATTTATTGTTTGGTTTTGACGGATTGATTTTTTTTTCTCTAAGTAACAATGCGTGATAGGCTTGAAAGGTGCATGGTTTAAAACTTTTAAAAATCATCGATCGACAAAATATGGTCTATAAGATGGTCTTTTAACATTACTGATACCCTTTGGCATCGGCAAGTTTCGAGAGGTAAAACACAAATGGAATAAACTGTCATCACCAATTGTCGATCGTTGACACATATTCAGCATCGACAGAATTTGAGAGATGAAACTGCAGAAATTTGCACTTTAACGCTTTATCAATCCTCATTACGATGTACGCATCTATAGAACATGGTGCAGAAACTAGAATTATGTCTAAAGGAAATCACCAATGTTGAATGAGCTTTTCCCATGGAAAGGCCGAAATCAACCACCATGTGTCTTTGTCGTGTAAGCAGTTCATAAGACGCAGCCTGCTTTCCCTACTTCATCTCTTTGTGTTCCCCATGTTGTTTCTATATCTCCAAGTCAACATTTCCATGTCAGTATTGTACGGAGTTTTGGGTCAGCATCGAAGCTTTCGGCTAAAGAAATCAATGAAAAAAAAAGGAAAATGTTTAAGAAAAGCGTCGATGTCGATCCAATCATTTTCTATCGACATACTGAAAGGAAATCATATGATGAGGGTTTTGTCAAACCTTCTACATTCTACATCAGCGATCATTTCTTCTCTACGTTTTGTTTCCATTTCAAGACCTTTCCTTTTTCCTCCCGACGTTGATCATAACAGTGTTGAAAATACGAGAAGGGTCGATAGTTTGATGGGAGACTTTTGGCAGGGATAATATCGGATTTTGTTATTTAAGAGGCCAATTAATGTTTCTATCAACCCACATTACCATCATGTGCATCGACCAAGTAGTAGAAGTTTTAATCCACTGATAAACTATGAATTAACCCGCTCCTGCGCCACCAGTTTGCATTGCATTTAATCCCGAGCGTGGTTCGTATTTAGTGATGGATAGTGCAGGGTGCATTTACAACCTTGAATTTAAGAATCGACATGACAAGGTAAGTATGCTCTGTTTATTAATTTGCTTGGTTGTCATTGATGTCAACCCTTGAAGAAAGTGTGGTAGTGAATTACGGTAGCACAAAGGTTTGGGTAATGGACCTAAGTTTCTTTGATGGATAATGGTATAATTTTTGATATATTTGAAGGTAAAACTATTCTATATGGATAGTACATGTCATGCCATTTTTGAGGGTATTTGGAACATCAAATAACTCCTCATGTTTAGAGAGTTATGGCCATGTGAAGTTGGAGAACCCTCATGAGTCATCTAGAAGCCCAAAAAGGTCAAAGTAGTCAAAGTGTTTGCAAAGAAGAAATTATTTAAATAATAAAGTGAAATGATGAGTGTACTATAAGTCAAAGAGGATGCAAAATAAATTATTTAAATAATAAAGTTAATGGAGAAATTAATAATTATGGAAAGTGGTTAAGTTAAGTGGAAAAGTGGTTATAAGTGGGTTAACCCTAAAATAAGGAAAGTGGGTTAAGATGGTTAAAAGGTAACCCCTTGAGGATGCTACATGAAAGTATAAATAAGAGGCAAAGTTCTCTCATTTAATCAACTAATGAATATCATTGAATATATATTTTGTGAAAGGTTATTTGGGAAGGTATTATTGATAGAGAAAAGTGTGGCAGAAAAAGTGTGGCAAGAAAAGTGTGGCAAAAAAAGTGCTGCAGGAAAATTGCGGCAGGAAAATTGTAGAAAAAAAAGTGCAGCAGAAAAATCAAGGCAAGAAAACTGTGACAGAAAAAGTGTTGCAGGAAAAGTGCAGCAGAAAAAGTGCGTAGGAAAATCATGGTAGGAAAAGTGCGATAGAAAAAGTGTGGCAGGAAAATTGTCATAGGAAAAGTGTGGAAGGAAAAGTGCAGCAGGAAAAGTGAGACAGAAAAGATGTGGCAGAAAAAGTGCGGTAGGAAAATCACAGCAGCAAAAGTGCGGCAAAAAAATCGCGATAGCAGAACGCTACAAGAAGAAAAAGGTATGGTTTTCATATGTGTAGTGTTGAATTTATGAATCAAGTTGAGGGTTTTCCTTGTAAATATGTTGGATGCCCTCTTGGGAGTTTATGTCTTGCTGTAGAGTTGATCTTAGGCAAATGTACTTAAGTTTAGTATTGGTTCATATTTGAGGGATTTTGGTTGAGGTATGTTGTTGAATTTATTGATACAGATAGAGGTTTCATAACAGTGAGGTTCTAGCACATGGTTTGAGGTACAGACTTGTGGTATAGTGTTTGAGGTATATGTGATCAGATCATATTGGTTGATGAGTATACAGTGACAAGTTTCTCAGTGACATATTCAGTTTCTGCAGTTGAGGTATATGTTGGGTACATGGTTGAGACAATTAGTTGATGAGTTGACACATACATGAGGTGTATAGTTGATCATGTTGGTACATCTTGATGATTCATAGTTTGTGTGTATTTGATGCATGATTGGTACATATTTTTTGCATGGTTGATGCACTCGTTGATAGTACAAGTTGGTGCATGGTTGATTCACTTGTTTATGGTACAGGCTAATTACAGGTTGTTTGGTATAGATTGGTACATGGTTGATGCACTTGTTTATGTCACGGGTTGATTGGTACAGGTTTACAACAGTATATCTCATAGTGATAGTGTGACAATGGCTCCATCATTCTACTTTTATTTCAAGGCGGTTGGATGGGGCAAGGACAGGTGGTTGTAGCCACCTTCCTGTTGTAGTCGAAGAACATAGGGGGTTGTATCCTCCTTCTGATTGTAGCTAGATAATTGGGGAGTTGGATCTTCCCTCAGGTTGTACCCTAAGAAACTAGGGGGTTGTAGCCTCCTTCCAGTTGTAGCTAGAAAACAAAGGAAGTTGGTACTTCCAATGAATGTAATTCTTAAATACATATAAGAAATATCATTCTATGATTTTAGCCCACTTTGGGTTTCCATGTAAAACACTGGTGTACTATGTATGTGTATTATTTCTCATTTGTTCATTTTTTATTTACTTTTCAACTATTGGATGATAATTCTACATTGATATAAAACTTGCATTTTATGGTGAAAAAGGATTATATTTCTCTATTACTGATTCACCCCCCCTCCCTCTCAGTAATCCAACAATTGGTATCCGAGTCGATTCCTTCAGGAAATAGTTTAACCATTGGAAGGAGATAATGGATTATTATGAGAATGGAGTACCATTGTTCAATGGTTAGAATGGTTTAAATTATGATATGTGGACTGGAAGGAAGAAATTATTTTTACAGGCACAAGGGCATTATATTTGGTTATCAGTCATTACAAAATATGATAGTTCAAAAAGGGAAAAGACTACATCCAAGAAGGAATTGAAGAAGAATAACAAAACAACAATGGATTTCATCTAGGAAGGATTACCTAATCCGGTAAGAGAAAAGGTTGGTAAATGTTCACCAGCCAAAGAACTTTGGGATAGGTTACATGACATATATTCTTCATCCATTGCAGATTCAGAAAATGACAAAGAAGATGCAGATACAAATCAAGAAGAATTATGTTCACCATGTCAAACAGATTCAGAAGACGAAGAGTACATAATCACCATAGGTATGTTTTTTTTCTTTAATTTTGAAAAACAAGGAGATCTTGAAATAGAATTCCATGAAGGAAATGAGACAAAAAAGATAATTGAAAAGGAAGACAATTATGAAGAAGAATCGATTAGTGATTTAGATGAACTAAGAGAAGAAAACAAGTCACTCAAGAAAGAATTGATGAAACAAAAGGAAAGTGTTCACATTTTTGAAGAATCCCAACAGGTCATTGAGAAATTAAGAACTCAGCTAGAAGAAGCCAGAGAAATCGAAGAAAATCTTGAATATCAAAAGCAGTATTTGGAAGCCAACATAGAAGCACAGAAGGAAGAAGCAGAAATGAGAGAGAATATATTGACAGACATCTTAAGGAAAGAACTAACGACATAAAATAGCTTGAGGCAGAGTTTGGTCAAGAAGAGAAAGGACTTGAAGAAGAAATAATCACATTAAAAATTCATCTTGAAGAAGCAAAAAGAACAGAAGAAGTCATAAAGTCTCATATAATGAAGAAAGAAGAAGAGGTTGAGAAGCTTGAAGAAGAAGTTGTCAAATTGAGAAGTAAAATTTTCAATCTCAAGAAGAACG
>SNQJ01S0022981.1:85078-102812 GCA_010110895.2 Picea sitchensis | reverse complement strand
GAAGAAAATAGAAAGAGTTATGCAGAAGTACTCAAAGGAAGGAATCATGGTCAACCAGAATCTAAGAAAACTATTGAAGATACATCTTCAAGAAGACCATCCATGTTCAAGCCACAAAGAAGCTTCAATCATGATCATGATCACTCAAGGAAGAAATTCATAAGGACTACACCACAAAGAAGATCATTCACTCCCAGGTATGAAAATTTCTTTTATGGTCATTGTTTTTATTGTACTAATTTTTGACATAAGGTTGTATATTGCAGGGATTATAAAAGAAATGTTCAAGCAAGAAATGCCTATGTGGCCACACGTAACATTGAATGTTACAAATGTCATAATTATGGACACATAGCTAGTGATTGTAGAAGCATGATCGATACTTCCATGAAAGAGAACACTTATGTCAGATATAAGAAAGTATGGATAGGAAAACATGAAGAACAAGTGAACAAAGACCAGGTCCCAAAGATCGCAAGATTGGCAATAAAACGAGATGAACAAAATTCTACAGAGAAAAAGAAAGATGTCATATACAAAAAGGTTTTGAAAATAACTGAAAGAAAAGAAGGACAGGTAAATAAGGAACAGGTTCAAGAGATTTCACTTTCAGGATTTGCAGTGAAAGATGAATCCACGGACAGAAAGAAATAAGTCAGAGCTCAGAGAGATGATAAATATACCAATGAATATGATGATGAATACACATCAGAGCAGGAATTGTTCTAAGCCATCTGACTTAGAGACTCCCAGGTAACATGAATATTAGACAGGGGGATTCTATGTTATAATTGTAATAGACCAAAGAACCATCCTTCGAGAATCTTTCAGAGTTTGAGTAGACATATACAGAGCAGTTAGTTAGCAGAAGTACATTTTGATAGATTAATTTGTTGTAGTAGTGAATACTTCATGATAGTATAGTGATAAATGGGTCGGAATTATGGACAGTTGTGCAGTAGAGTATTGGATAGTATGGACAAAGATGGATTTGCAAGAACACTTAGCAGTTTTGGATAGATATATGACAGTGAACGACAACATGGATTCATATATTGGTTCACAGAGTGGTTCAGAGACAAAGGAACATTATCATAATGGATGTTAATTACACAGGAAATGGCTCGAACAATGCTAATGGATTCCAAATTGATAGATAATTTTTTTTGGACACATTCAGTGCATACAACAGTTCACATTCAAAATAGATTAATTCTCATAAACAACAATGACAAAGCTACCTACGAGCTATGGAAAGGAATACCAACAAATGTGAAGCACTTCAAAGTATTTGGAAGCAAATGCTACATCAAAAAGGAAGATGGAAGAATGGGAAAGTTTGACTCTCATGTGGACAAAGGATTACTTGTTGGTTACTCAAGTAAAAGGAAAGCATACAAGTGTTACAATTTGAGGTTGAACAAAGTTGTGGAAAGCATCAATGTAACAATTGATGAAACAGGTGGACGAGAATTAAAGGAAGAAGAAAATGAATCAATGGAACAACTTTACGAAGAAGAAGTAGAACATGACGAAGAAGTATAAGGGGAATATGAAGAGGATCAGACAGAAGTAGAAGAGAAATTTCAGTAAGTGCCTCCAAATACACCTAGAAAATGAGTACAAAAGAATCACCCTTCAGATCAAATTATCAAAAACAAGGATGTAGGAGTTGAGACTAGAAGAAGAATCTTTTCAACAGAAAAAATGCACCAAGCACTCTTATCTATGATTGAACCAAACAATTTTGAAGAGTCAAGCAAGGATGAATTCTGGAATAAGGCCATGGATGAAGAATTGGATCAAATAGAGAATAATGAAACTTGGGAATTGGTTCCAAGACCAAAGAATAAGAATGTGATTGGCACAAAGTGGGTATTCAGAAATAAATTGAATGAAGATGGAAAAGTTACAAGGAACATAGCTAGATTGGTATGTAAAGGATACACACAGGTTGAAGAAATCGACTTTGAAGAGATATTTTCCCCAGTTTCCAGAATGGAAGTAATCTGATTGTTTTTAGCTTATGCATTCTCCAAGAATATTAAATTGTATCATATGGACGTGAAATCAACTTTTTTGAATTTGGAACTTGAACAAGAAGTCTACATCGAACAACCAGAAGGATTTCAGTTGTCAGAGAATGCAGATTACGTGTGCAAATTGAAGAAGGCCTTGTATGGTCTAAAACGGGCTCTTAGAGCATGGTACTCTAGACTGGATAAATATCTACAACATGCATGGTTTAAAAAAGGAAGTGCAGACAACAACCTCTACATCAAGGTAACTCAAGATACTATTTTATTAATTGAAGTTTATTTTGATGATATTATTTTTGGAAGCAATGATGACAGGTTAAGCCAGAAATTTGCAAAGGATATGCAGAATGAATTTGAAATGTCATTACTCAGAGAACTATCCTTCTTTTTGGGTCTTCAGATACGCCAAAGCAACCAAGGAATTTTTATTTCTCAAACTAAGTATATCAGAGAAATGCTAAAGAGGTTCAGAATGGAATATTGCAAACCAGTTACCACTCCTATGCAAACCAGTTGCAAGTTGAGAAAATATGATGATTCAAAGTCTACAGACCAGAGGCAATACAAGTTAATGATTGGTAGATTACTATATGTGAAAACATCTAGACCAGATTTAATGCAAGCAATTGGACAGGTGGCACGATTTCAAGAAGCACCAAAGGAATCACATTTCGTAGCAGTGAAGAGGATTTTCATATATCTCAAAGGAATAAAAGAGTTTGGATTATGGTTTCTAAAAGGAAAGGATCTATCACTTATTTCCTACATAGATGCAAATTGGGAAGGTTTCATAGATGACCGAAGAAGCACCAGTGGAGTAGTATTCTACTTGGGTGAGTGTTTAGTATCATGGCTAAGCAAGAAACAATCATCAGTATCCTTATCTACAGCCGAAGCAGAATATATTGCAACAACAACATGTTGTACACAAGTTCTATGGATGAAACAAACTCTGAAAGATATACAGGTTGAGTATGATGAGCCCATTCCAATCTATTGTGATAATACAAGTGCCATCAATATATCAAAGAACTCGGTGATGCACTCAAAGACGAAGCACATTCCAATCAAGTATCACTTTCTATGGGAATAGGTTGTAGAGAAGAACATCAGAGTTGAATATGTGGGCACAAAATAACAAGTGGCATACATCTTCACAAAATTGCTTCCACGAGAAGCCTTTGAGTATCTACGCAAGAGACTCGAAGTGATTTCTACTCCAAAATGAATTCTTTTGAATGCTTATCTTATATGTCTTAGATTTACACGAGGAAGCACCATAAAGAGGAAAGTTCAGGTTGAAAGATCAGTTTTAGGAAGAGTTCAGTCAAGGGGAGTATCCCCTAGGACAGTTCAGTTAAGGGGAGCAGCCCCAAATGGAAAGATACCTTTTCCATTGATGATAAAGGGGGAGAGATTTATCATATGCAAAGGTAAATTCTTGGAGAAAGAGCACAGAGGCATGGTTCAAGGGGGACATATGGTCACAGGGGGGAGCATGAGTGATATGAATTCAGTATTGCATCAGAGTGTTTCCATCAATGCCAAAGGGGGATATTTTTTATTAATTGGGTTGGTTTTCAATGATGTCAACCCTTGAAGAAAGTCCAGTAGAAAATTACGGTAGCACAAAGGTTTGGGTAATGGACCCAAGTTTGTTTGATGGATAATGGTATATTTTTTATATATTTGTAGGTAAAACTATTCTTATGGATAGTACATGTCATTCCATTTCCGGTGGTATGTGGAACGTCACATAACTCCTCACGGTTAGAGAGTTATGGCCATGTGAAGTTGGAGAACCCTCATCAATCATCTAGAAGCCCCAAAAGGTCAAAGTAGTCAAAGTATTTGAAAAGAATAAATTATTTAAATAATAAAGTGAAGTGATGAGTGTATTGTAAGTCAAAGAGGATGCAAAATAAATTATTTAAATAATAAATTTAATGGATAACTTACTAATTATGGAAATTGGTTAAGTTAAGTGGACAAGTGGTTATAGGTGGGTCAAACCTAAAATAAGGAAAGTGGGTTAAGATGGTTAAAAGGTAACCCCTTGAGGATGCTACATGAAAGTATAAATAAGAGGCAATGGTCTCTCATTTAATCACCTAGAATATCATTGAATATATATTTTGTGAAAGGTTATTTTGGCAGGTATTATTGATAGAGAAAAGTTCGGCAAAAAAAGTGCGGCAAAAAAATCATAGCAAAAAAGTGCGGCAAAAACTTCGCAGCAAGAAAACTGCGACAGAAAAAGTGCAGTAGGAAAAGTGCAGTAGAAATAGTGTGGTAGGAAAATCGTGGCAGGAAAATCATGGCAAGAAAAGTGTGGAAAAAAAAGTGCAGCAGGAAAATCGCGGTAGGAAAAGTTCGGCAGAAAAACTGCGGCAAAAAAAGTGCGGTAGAAAAATCGTGGCAGCAGAACGCTACAAGAAGAAAAGGGTATGGTTTTCATATGTGTAGTGTTGAATTTATGAATCAAGTTGAGGTTTTTCCTTGTAAATATGTTGGATTCCCTCTTGGTATTTTATGGCTTGTTGTAGAGTTGATCTAAGGAAGATCTACTGAAGTTTAGTATTGGTTCATATTTGAGGGATTTTGGTTGAGGTATGTTGCTGAAGTTATTGGTATAGATAGAGGTTGTATAACAATGAGGTTCTAGCACATGGTTTGAGGTAAAGACTTGTTGTATAGTTTTTGAGGTATATGTGATCATATCAGATTGGTTGATGAGTATACAATGACAAGTTTCTTAGTGACATATTTAGTTTCTACAGTTGAGGTACATGGTTGGTACATGGTTGAGACAAGTAGTTGATGAGTTGGCACATACATGAGGTGTATAGTTGATCATGTTGATACATATTGATGAGTCGTAGTGTTGTAACCTAGGAGACGGTCAGGTTCAACAAATCCTTTGAAATCTCAATAAGCTCCTGTAGAGTTGACAGCGAATCAAAGCAGGCCATGTCAGGATTGATATACAAGCTAACAAACGGGTTCAATTTTCAACCGTTGGATTAAGAAAATATTAAGTCAGGACTGTCATATTTCATTGGAGAGAGATTTACGGTGGGGAGTCATTGTGGGGATCGGGAAGCAAATTAAATTTTCTGCAAGTTGTGAGCCCAAAATCGCTCAAGATCGTTGATCTTTATAGATCAACAGATCAATGGTGCATACCGATCCCGCTACGAACGAGCATCTTCTCATTGTGGGGATTAGGAAGGGAATTAAAGAGTGAATGAGTTGAGTCTCCTCAATCACTTGTGGTCGTTTATCTTAAATCAAGGGACACGTGTCAGGCGATCTTGTACTCCGGGAGGAAACAAGCAGAATTTGAGTGAGAAAAGGGCTCCTGAAGGCCTGAAGCCCAGATTTCATCTAAACCGTCCATCAACAATGACACATGGCACCAAATCTCTCACTTCAGAGACTTATCACTCCGGAAGGTTTGTGGAGAGAAACACTAAAGAAATAATTACTCAAACTCTCAAAGTGAATCTAGGATGTCCAAAACAAGAGGACATGTGGAGGAAGATATAACACTTTGGAAATACAAAACTTTAGAGGATTGTGCAAGAAAAGAGAATAAAACTCTTGAAGCCCGAACTCCCGAAGTGAATCTTGGCCATCCAAATCTAGATTTCGCGTGGAGGTAGACCTCTCACTTTAGAAATGCGACACTCTGGAGGATTGTAAGAAATATGCATTGAAAAGGCCCGAAGCCCGAACTCCCAAAGTAATTTCAAACCGTTTCTCTCAAATCAACAAGAACCATTGATCTTTGTAGCAGATAAGAAAGGAATATCACCCGAAGGCCCGAAGTCCCGAGAGCCTACCACGTCAACCGGGCCCATACTACTTCAGTATTTTTTCAAGAACAACATTCATAAACTCTCAAAGCCTAAAGTCCCAGAGACACATGGAACTCATTCACCTGAGACACATGGCACTCATACGTTAGGACACATGGCATTCATTTCAGGTCACCACATCACTCCAGGAGTTATACAAAGTTTTCATCTAAATTGGCGCCACCACTAAATCAGATAGGGGAGTTATAATATGGAAGACAGATAGACCTTTAACAGGGGTGCTAAAGTAGAGGGGCCACCCAAATCATAGATAGTGACAAGATCGATGGCCACACTTCATTACAGGTACATAAAATGCCCGAACGTTAACATCCTTGATCGGTCCCGCAATCAAAACTAGGGTATTTTTGGAATGGTACATGGAATCTTATGGGGGATTGTGTGGGTCAGAGTGGTGTGGACCCAAAAAACCCTCAACAACCTCCACAATCACATGCTTATATGACATCAGGTCACTATGTCACCTCCACTCACCTTTGTACTCACACTCTCGCTACTGCTCGACTTTTTCCACCTGTTCCCTCGACTACTCTCCATATCACTTATCACCTCCACGTAATCCACATTCGCTCATATCACCCCCTATTGGATGCTTGAATCCATGGCTCCTTCCATGAATGTTGGGACGATGACCTTTCCAACAAGCTTTTCGAAAGTACAAATGGCAGCTGAGGAGTCTAAATGAAGTGCACTTAACGGTCGAGAGCTCAGAAACAAACAGAGGGTTATCTATCGGTCTCAGTTACAAATCACTTCAAAAATTCAGTGAAGAGGCAGATCAAGTGGAGATATACCCATGTAGCCAGTTACCCTACAGAAGTATCAAACAACTCACAGGCATGCCAGGGCTCGATACAGAACTTTGTTCTGTCACTCCTAGTTTTTCTGCCAATTACAATTCATCTAGCGCATGCATTAGTCCAGTCTCAGAAACAATAACAATTTCTAGTTAATCAATTCCAGAATCGTTTTAGATTAAATTAATAAGTGGTCTTCTGTGTGTTTAAGAACCACTCTGTTGATTAAGTCCAGTGGGAAGTATACATGTGTACTCCATGCAATGTTTTAGTTAAATTAATAGTTTGTTCTACAAACAGTTATCTAGAGTTAGGTCTCAATCCCATATAGACGAGAAACCTCTGCAACTCTATTAAAGATGCAGTATTTGTATGTTTTGAAGGGGTTGCGAGTTTTTGGAAGGAAAGAAGAAGAAGCATAGGAATTGGAACTTCTTAGTTAATTGTAAAGTTTTCTACCTAGTGAATATATGTTGATGACAATTGTGTTCTCTTACTCAAATATTTATGTGTTGATTCTTATATTGAATGAATATTTTGTGATGTGTGCAATGTACATTTCCTTTTTCTTTCAGCTATTGTTTTAGTTTATCTTTTGTTGATTACACAACCTATTATACAACTATTTTTCAGCGACAGATCCACTATTTTGCAACTTATTGAATGATTTGCATCTAGATTTTTGTCTAAGTCTTGGGATATTATTTTAGGTCTTAGTTTTGACACATCAAAGTGATTCATTACATATCTTGTTGTTTTTGTCTGTGTTTTTCTTTTCATACCCTCAATTTCCATTTAACACCCATACCATTAGCAAAGGAGAACCTACTTTTATATTGTGTGGCTTGTCCTACCAGGGCACCATATTTGAAAAGTTGTCCTTGAACTTACCAACAAAACCTACTCATAAAAAAAACCAATCATTACAAACTTGAGGTGGCCTAGATTTTCCCTTTAGTAGTCAAGTGCATACTTTATGACCAACATCTTTTGGTGTCGTTGTCGACGATGGAGTAACGAAATATATTTCCCTGGGAGAACGAAAATGATCAAATCTGGTTTTTTATGGTGAACAAAAGCCAGACACACTTAATGACTACAATATTTCACCTGGCGACTCCACAATCAAAAGAATCCACTGGAGGATGAGCCCAGCCGATAGAAAATGAAAGGTGGAAGGGACAGACCAGGTACCAAGCCATCATTTTTTTCAAAGAGCTCATATTTTTCTTCATTGGTTCATTCATGTCTTTTCCTTTGCATGTGAAAAGAATTATCCTATGCTTTGTTTACTCAAATGATTATAAGCCTACAATGGTAAATCCATCCTTGAGAAGAGAAGATCTTCCCTCTTGCATTATTGATCTTAATCTCAATCCTTCATTTGAACCCACTAACCATAATGTTGATCATATCCAAACTTCTCCATATCATGACCAATCATGTAAGCATGTGAATAATAAATCTGATTCACCACTTATTGAAATCATTGTTCCACCTTGTAATAAACTTACCAAAATTCAGTTCAGGATCAAGAAGAATTACAAACCACTGAAGCTACCACTTATCCTTCATGCCTATCCTCACAATTTTATTGATTACCTTCCCCTGTTCAATGGAAAAGACCATGTCGCAGCTAAGAATCACCTGGAAGCTTTTAAAAATTTCATTGATAATTTTCAAATTATGCATGAGGATGTAGTTACGAGGATATTCTGCAAATATTTATTTGGATATGCATCATTCTGGTTCATAAATTTGGAAGTTGATGAACCGTTGATATTTGCAGCAAGTAAGAAAGGAATATCACCCGAAGGCTTGAAGTCCCGAGAGCCTACCACATCAACCGAGCCTGTGCTACTTTGGGATATTTCCAAGCACAACATTCATAAAATCCCGAAGCCTGAAGTCTCGGAGACACATGGCACTCATTCGCCTGAGACACATGGCACTCATATGTCAGGAAACATGGCATTCAGTTAAGGCCTCCATGTCACTCTGGGAGTTATACAAACTTTGCATCTAAATTGGTGCCACCGCAAAATCAGATAGGGGAGTTCTAATATGGCAGAAGAATAGAGCTTTAGAAGGGGAACTAAAGTAGCAGGGCCACCCAGATCATAGATTGCGACAAGATCGATGACCACACTTCATTGCAGGGACTGAAAATGCCCGAACGTTAATATCCTTGAGTAGTCCTACAATCAAAACCATGGTATTGTTGGAAAGGTACGTAGCATCTTGTGGGGGATTGCGGGGTTCAGAGCAGTGTGTACCCAAACCACCCTCGACAACCTCCGCAATCACATTTTTATATGACATTAGGTCACAGCGTCACCTCCACTCACCTCCACTCACACTGTCTCTACCACATGACTTTCGCCACCTGTTCCATCAACCATTCTCCATATCACCTATCACCTCCACATAATCCACATCTACTCATATCACCCCCTATTGGACTCTTGAATCCACATCTCCTTCCATGATCGTTGGTTCGATGACCTTTCCAACAATCTTTTCAAAAGTACAAATGGTAGCTGATGAGTTGAAATGAAGTGCACTTAACGACCAAGAGCTTAGACACAGATAGAGGGTTATGCCTTGGTCTCAATTACAGATTGCTCCATAAATTTAGTGAAGAGGCAGATCAAGTGGAGATATTCCCATGCAACCAGTTACCCTCCAGAAGAATCAAACAACTCGCAAGCATGCCAGAGATCAATACAGAACTCTGTTATGTCACTCCTATTTTTTCTGCCAATTACAGTTCATCCAGCGCATGCATCAGTTCAATCTCAGAGACAGTAGCAATTTTTAGTTAATCAATTCCATAATCGTTTTAGATTAAATTAATAAGTGGTATTTTGTGTGTGATAAGAACCACTCTGTTGATTAAGTCCAATGGGAAGTATACATACTGTACTCCATGCAATGTTTTAGTTAAATTAATAGTTTTTTCTACAAACAATTATCTAGAGTTAGGTCTCAATCCCATATGGATGAGAAACCTCCGCAACTCTATTAAATATGTATTCTTTGTATGTTTTGAAGGGGTTGGGATTTTTTGGAAGGAAAGAAGAAGCAGTAGAGGAATTGGACCTGCTCAGTTAATTGTTAAGTTTTCTACATAGTGAATATATGTTGATGACAATTGTGTTCTCTTACTCAAATCTTTATGTGTTGATTCTTATCTTGAATGAATATTTTGTGATGTGTGAAATGTAAATTTCCTTATTCTTTTAGCTATTATTTTAGTTTATCTTTTGTTGATTACGCAACCTCTTATACGACTATTGTTCAACGACAGATCCACTATTTTGCAACATGTTGAATGATTTACATCTAGATGTTTGTCTAAGTCTTGAGATATTATTTTAGGTCTTAGTTTTCACACAACAAAGTGATTCATTGCATTGCTTGTTGTTGTCGTCCATGTTTGTCTTTTCATACCCTCAATTATCATTTAACACCCATACCATTAGCAAAGGAGAACCTACTTTTATATTGTGTGGCTTGTCCTACCAGGGCACCATCTTTGAAAACATGTCCTTGAACTTACCAACAAAACTTACTTGTAAAAAAAACCAATCATTACAAACTTGAGGTGGCCTAGATTTTCCCTTTAGAAGTCAAGTGCAGAATTTAGGACCAACATCTTCTAGCATCTTTTTTGGGGTTGGAGTAACGGAATATATTTCCCTGGGAGAACGACAATGATCAGATCTGGTTTTTTATGGTGAACAAAAGCCAGACACACATAATGACTGCAATATTTCACCCGACGACTCCACAATCAAAAGAATCCACTGGAGGATGAACCCAACCGATAGAAAATGAAAAGGTGGAAGGGACCGACTAGGTACCAAGCCATCCATTTTTTCAAAGAGCTCATATTTTTCTTCATTAGTTCATTCCTGTCTTTTCCATTGCATGTGAAAAGAATTATCATATGGTTTGTTTACTCAAATGATTATAAGCCTACAGTGGTAAATCCATCCTTGAGAAGAGAAGATCTTCCCTCTTGCATTATTGATCTTAATCTCATTTCTTCATTTGAACCCACTAACCATAATGTTGAGCATATCCAAACTTCTCCAGATCATGACCAGTCATGTAAGCCTGTGAATAATAAATCCGATTCACCAATTATTGAAATCATCATTCCACCTTGTAATAAACCTACCAAAATTCAGTTGAGGATCAATAAGTATTACAAATTGTTGAAGCCACCACTTATCCTTCATGTCTATCCTCCCAATTTTATTGATTACTTTCCCCTCTTCAATGGAGAAGACCATGTCACAGCTAAGAAGCACCTAGAAGCTTTTGAAAATTTCATTGATAATTTTCAAATTATTCATGAGGATGTAGTTATAAGGATATTCTACAAATATTTTTTTGGAGATGCATCATTCTAGTTCAAAAATTTGGAAGTTGATTCTATTAGTTCATGGACTGATTTGCGTAATGTGTTTTTGAGCTATTGGGGTGAGAAAAAATCCTTTGGACAATACCTTTCAGAGTTATATGCCTTGAGAAGGGAGCAAGATGAAGTTGTTATTGTATTCAATAGAAGGTTTCATAAGTTTTATCTTAATATGCCCATGGAAATTCAACCTACTGAAGTTGTTTCCATGGTGCAGTATACAATTGAAAAACACCCTGATCTCATTCTTTTTCTCAAAGAGAGAATGTCATCATCATTGCAGCGGAAGTTCACTAATGTGTAAGAGATTGAGGACAACATTTGAGCTTATGTAAGGCTCTTAAATGGAGTTTGGGATGAAGATTTGGAATAGGAACGAGTTTATGAGAAGAAGAAATCATATTTGGATATAGAGGAATCCAAGGAAGGATATGGACAACAAAAATATGATCCGGGTTCTTATTTTCAACATACTAATGCATCACTTTTAGATTTTTATTCTTCCTCAGATCCTGAAGTTAATAAAACAATATTTTCTATTCTTGAAACTAATCATATTGATGATTATCAAAAAGATAGATTTACATGTACAGGTGAACCTTTTCTTAGTTATGAGTAGAGAGATGATTTTGTTAATGATGACTTTCATGAACTTTTTGTAGAGAGCGATGATCAATTTTCCAAACAATAAGTTTATTCCCTTCAACATCTAACTGTAAATATCGGGGATCAACTCACATTCTTGACTTATAACGACTTTCAGAATTATATGTGTTTAAATTTTGGTCAAGAAAAAAAGGAGGAGCTACAGGAGCAGTTGAACATGTTTTATGTCTCATCAAATGATGCCCTCACTATACCAGTTGTTCCTACTCCTGGAATAAATGGAAGTAATTGGATTCCCTTTGATTTTTACTATGCCTTTTCTTTGAAAGTTGTTGAAGACATTTATGTACAAGAAACTAATCAACAACTGCAAGGTAAACGTATTTCTCAAAGATTTTATGAAGATCAGGATGCTTGTGACATCATAATTGTAGATGTCGGAAACAATACTATAGTTGCATTTTCCATTGTCTCGAATGATTCTAGTAGCGATGAAATTTCCACTCTAAACTTAAAGGGAGAAATTGACAGTGGAAACAGATTGCAACATTTTCCTGTTCCATTTTTGGGTCTCGAAAATGAGGATGTCGACGTTTCTACAGAAGCAAATTTTTCACAAGGGCAGTCTGTTCATTTGGATCAGAAAGGACATGATTTTACTATCAATACAAAGGTAACTAGTCATGATTTTTATGATCCAATGGCTACATACTTAGAGGATTATATCAGTTTTAATCCTCTATCATGGTTTCACTCCAAGTGTGGGGTTCGTAGTCATAGCAAGTTGTCATTCCATTTTCAAATTTTTACTTTCACAAAGCAAGTTCAATAAATCCATTTAGTAGATCAATTTCTTGAATGGTTACTATGGATATCTACTTATACCTGAGTAGAAAGTTTCAACAAATTAGGAGTAGAAGAATAAGCTTGTAGTTCGAGCATTCAATTTTTAGTTCGCAAATTGTTTTTCAGTGTGTTGGTTTGTATTTTCAAGTTTCAATAAAAACTCCATAGCCCAGCAAAGCCATTGGGGTTTAGTTGTAGTTTTGAGTTTCAATAAAGACTCCATAGCCCAACAAAGGCATTGGGGTTAGATTCAATGTTAATTTTTAGAGATGCATGGTTGGCAGACAAAACCGAGGTAAGAAAAGGGAGGTGGGGGGGAAGTTATTAAATTCAAAGGCACTAATATGATGTTCTTATCGCCTCACAGGGACGAGCTATCCCCATTTGGAGCCAATGTTGTAACCTAGGATATGGCCATGTTCGACAAATATTTTGAAATCTTAGTAAGCTCCCGCGGAGTTGACAACGAATCAGAGTAGGCCATGTCAAGCTTGATATACAAGCTAACAAACGGGTTCAATTTTCGACCGTCTGATTAAGAAAATATTAAGTCACAACTGTCAGATTTCATTGGAAAGAGATCGACGGTGGGGAGTCATTGCAGGGATCAGGAAGAAAATTAAATTTTATGCAAGTTGTGAGCCTGAAATCACTCAGGATAGTTGATCTTGCTAGATCAACATATCAACGATGCATATCGATCCTGCTATGAACGTGCATCTTATCATTGCGGGGATCGGGAAGGGAATTAAAGAGTGAACGAGTTGAGTCTCCGCAATCACCCGTGGCCATTGATCTTCAAGCAAGAGACATGTGTCAGGAGATCTTCTACTCCGAGAGGAAACAAGCAAAAGTTGAGTGAGAAAAGGGATCCTGAAGGCCTGAAGCCCGAAGTTCATTTGAACCATCCATCAATGAGGAAACACAGCGCCAGATCTCTCACTTTGGAGACTTAGCACTCTGGAAGGTTTGCAGAGAGAAACACTAAAGAAAGAATTACCCGAACTCTCGAAGTGAATCTAGGTCATCCCAAACAAGAGGACACGTTGAGGAAGATCTAACACTTTGAAAATAAGACACTTCAGAGGATTGCGTGAGAAAGGAGAAGAAAACTCCTGAATCCTGAACTCTCGAAGTGAATCTTGGTCGTCCAAATCCAGAGGCCACGTGGAGGTAGATATCTCACTTCGGAAATATGGCACTCTGAAGGATTGTAAGAAATATGCATTGAAAAGGCCCAAAGCCCAAACTCCCGAAGTAATTTCGGACCATTGGTCTCAAATCAACATGAACCATTGATCTTTGCAGCAAGTAAGAAAGGAATATCACCCGAAGGCCGAAGTACCGAAGTCTCGAAGTCCCGAGAGCCTGTTACGTCTATCGGGCCTGCACTACTTTGGTAGATTTCCAAGTACAACATTCATAAAATCCTGAAGCCCGAAGTCCTAGAGACACATGGCACTCATTTACCTCAGACACATGGCATTCATTTCAGGCCGCCACGTCACTCTAGGAGTTATACAAACTTTCCATCTAAATTGGCACCACCGTAAAATCAAATAGGGGAGTTCTAATATGGCAGATTAATAGAACTTTAGCAGGGGCGCTAAAGTAGCGGGGCCACCGATATTATAGATTGTGACAAGATCGATGGCCACACTTCATTGTGGGGACAAAAAATGCCCGAACAATAACATCCTTGAGATGTCCCACAATCAAAACCATGGTATCGTTGGAAAGGTATGTGGCAGCTTGTGGGGGATTGCACGGGTCAGAGTGGTGTGGACCCAAACCACCCTCGACAACCTCCGCAATCACATTCTTATATAACATCAGGTCACCGTGTCACCTCCACTCACCTCCATTCACACTCCCTCTACCGCTTGACTTTCACCACGTGTTCCCCCGACTATTCTCCATATCACCTATCACCTGCACATAATCCACATCTTCTCATATCACCCCCTATTGGATGCTTGACTCTACATATCCTTCTACGACTGCTGGTTCGACGACCTTTCCATCAATCATTTCGAAAGTATATATGGCAGCTGACAAGTCAAAACAAAGTGCACTTAATGGCCGAGAGCTTAGATACAGACAAAGGGTTATGCCTCGGTCTCAGTTATAGATCACTCCATAAATTCAGTGAAGAGGCAGATCAAGTGGAGATACTCCCATGTAGCTAGTTACCCTCCAGAAGAATCAAACAACTCGCAAGCATGTTAGGGCTTGATACAGAACTCTGTTATGTCACTCCTAGTTTTTCTGCCAATTACAGTTCATCCAGTGCATGCATCAATTCAGTCTCAGAGACAATAGCATTTTTTAGGTAATTAATTCCAGAATCGTTTTAGATTAAATTAATAAGTGGTATTTTGTGTGTGATAAGAACCACTCTATTGATTAAGTCAAGTGGGAAGTATACATGTTGTACTGCATGTAATGTTTTACTTAAATTAATAGTTTGTTCTACAATCAAATATCTAGAGTTAGGTCTCAATCCCATACAGACGAGAAACCTTTGCAACTCTGTTAAATATGCAGTCTTTGTATATTTTGAAGGGGTTGGGAGTTTTTGGGAGGAAAGAAGAAGCAACAGAGGAATTGGACCTGCTCAGTTAATTGTAAAGTTTTCTACCTAGTGAATATATGTTGATGGCAATTGTGTTCTCTTACTCAAATCTTTATGTGTTGATTCTTATCTTGAATGCAGATTTTGTGATGTGTGCAATGTACATTTCCTTATTCTTTCATCTATTGTTTTAGTTTATCTTTTGTTGATTACGCAACCTATTATACAGTTATTGTTTAGTGACATATCCACTATTTCTCAACCTATTGAATGATTTGCATCTAGATGTTTGTCTAAGTCTTGGGATATTATTTTAGGTCTTAGTTTTCACACAAAAAAGCGATTCATTGCATTGCTTGTTGTTGTCATCCGTGTTTGTCTTTTCATACCCTCAATTGTCATTTAACACCCATACCATTAGCAAAGGAGAACCTACTTTTATACTATGTGGCTTGTCCTACCAGGGCACCATCTTTGAAAACATGTCCTTGAACTTACCAACAAAACCTACTCGTAAAAAAGCCCAATCATTACAAACTTGAGGTGGCCTAGCTTTTCCCTTTAGCAGTCAGGTGTAGACTTTAGGACCAACACATATTTTATGTGTATTTGATGCATGATTGGTACATATTTGGTGCATGGTTGATGCACTCATTGATGGTACAGGTTGAGCTACAGATTGGTGCATGGTTGATGCACTTGTTTATGGTACAGGTTGATTACAGGTTGGTGCATGTTTGATGCACTTGTTTATGGTACAAGTTGATTAGTACAGGTTTGCAGCCATATATCTCATAGTGATAGTGTGACAGTGGTTCCATCATTCTTCTTTTATTTTAGGGTGGTTGGATGGGGCAAGGACAGGTGGTTGTAGCCACCTTTCAGTTGTAGCCGGAGAACATAGGGGGTTGTAGCCTCCTTTTGGTTGTAGCCAGAGAATTGGGGAATTGGAGCTTCCCTTAGGTTGTAGCTTGAGAAACTAAGGGGTTGGACCCTCCTTCCAGTTGCATCTAGGAAACAAAGGAAGTTGGTGCTTCCAATGAATGAACTTCTTAAAGACATATACAAAAAATCATTATGTGCTTTTTTCCTGCTTTGGGTTTCCACGTAAAACATTGGTGTACTATGTATGTGTATGATTGCTCATGTGTTCATTGTTTATTTACTCTAAAAATATTGGATGATAATTCTACATTGATATAACACTTTCATTTTATGGTGAAAAAGGATTATATTTCTCTATTATTGATTCATCCCCCTTGTTAAGAACCAAATATCAATATAGCATAGAAAAACCTCAGAAAAATTACTCAACGCCTTGAAAAAGAGATAATTTCAGATAATAAGCCTCTTCGAGGGGGAAATCTCCTTTTACCCCACTTAAATGTTCAAGTACAATATGATTCAAAATGAAAATGTCTCATTGGTATATATAGAAGACTAGGAGGTATAATTACAACTAATGGCCTAAAGACGACATAAATAAAATAACATTACTAGTATAATATGCCCCAATTAAGGGGTAATGGGCCAATATTAGGGCTTAACATGCCCCTCCCCTTGAGACAAGTGTTGTCCGCAACGCTTGAGTAAATATGGATGCTTTTGTATAAAAGGATCATCTTCCCAAGTGGAATCTTCAGTCGGTAGTTTCCTCCATTTAATGAGATACTCTGAAATGGATCTATTCCTCAGCTGGCGAATTCTTGTGTCAGTGATGGCTTCAGGCTCCAATATGATTTTTCGTTCCTCATCAAGTTCTGGAAATATAGTTTGAACTGGAATCTTGTCGCCTATAACCTTCTTTAAGCATGAAACATGGAAAACTGGGTGTACTCGTGACGATGCAAGCAACTCCAATTTGTATGCCATAGTACCAATATTTTGCAACACCTTATAAGGGCCATAGTACTTTGGTGATAATTTATTATCCTTCTTGGCTTGCTTGAGGGACATCTGTTTGTATGGTTGTAGTCTTAAAAACACCCAATCCCCTACTTCAAAACTTGTTTCACTACAATGTTGATCTGCTTGTTGTTTCATGCGATTCTATGCCATGGTATGGTTGTCCTTTAAGATTTGGATAATTTGTTGTTGATTCTCGATGTGATCTTCCACTGCTTGAACATTAGATTTTTATTTTAGAGAAGAAGTGATGGAAGGAGGGTGGTATCCATAAAGTGACATAAATGGTGTCATTTTTGTTGCAGTATGAAAGGAAGTGTTATGCCACCATTCTGCCAAGGGTAACGATTTGAACCATTGTGTTTGTTTATCAGAGACAAAGAAATGAAGGTAGACTTCAAGACATTTGTTCACTATCTCAGTTTGTCCATTAGATTGAGGATGATAGGATGAGCTATGAGCCAATTGAGTACCCAAACAAGAAAATAATAATGTCCAAAAATGTCCAGTGAGGATGGGATCTCTGTCACTTACAATAATCTTTGGGTTGCCATGTAGCTTTTGAACTGTCTCCATGAATGTGGTGGCAACTGTACTAGCTTTGAAGGGATGAGAGAGTGCACAAAAGTGTGCATACTTGGTCAGTCTATCAACAA
>SNQJ01S0022981.1:37698-66415 GCA_010110895.2 Picea sitchensis | reverse complement strand
TTGCCATCCAACCGGACACGTGTCAGCTCCCGATTTGCCAATAGTCAACCAATCAACATCTGCCACATCACCACTGAACGGCCGTACGGTCCTGCCACGTCAGACCGTATGGACTATACAGACTGTACGGACTGGTACAGTCAACATCAAATTTTTTGCCTGTTTGGCTTGGCGAATAGATCGCGATATCTTCTCCATACGGAGTCCGTTTGACAAAGTAAATATACCACCGGATTCAGGAAGACGAGACGGACGCAATGACACTATTTTCGTCTCATTCCGAGCACTTTGAAATTTGAGCAAAATTTGATCCCCTGATCACACTCATTCTAAGAGCGAATCACGAAGAAGACAAACTTCCCCGTCTGAGAGATGACCTTCCTGCATTGCTTAGAAAAGATCAAGGAAATAGCACTAGGTGGAACTGCCTTAGGTATCCTATACAATTTCCTGTTCAAAGTAATAATAACACTATGAGGCCTAGACTCGTATACAACATGACGTTTCCATAAATAAGGTTGGCCCAAAGGAACAGCACAAACTTCGAGAAGAGAAACATCACACAATACCTCATCTTTGAAGGGCTTGATGTCATACGACAGTCGACATTGTTGGCTAACGCAGATATCGCTTCCTTGGTGGAGCCATCCAATGGTGTAGGGTTGTGGGTGTGGCATTTTCGGTAGTGCCAGCCACTTGACGACCTCTACTGAGATGAGGTTCTTCTGGCTACCGCTATCAACGATGAAGTGCAACATGGTGCCTTTTACCCACATCTGTGAATGGAAGAGGCACTCTCCTTCTTCTAGTTCGTCTGGTTCACCAGGCTGGAGCTTGGTGGTAGCAATGGTGGCACTAGGCTTCACGTCAATGATCTTTTTTCCCCTTTCTAGTTCTAACTCAGAGTCAGAACCCACATTTGATTCAGAGTCTTTCACTTCGGCCACCAGCGACTGCTTTGAGTAGTAGTTAGCAGTGTTATGCCAAGGGATCTTATGGAAGTCGCACCACTTCTCGGTATATTTCTTTGTCTTTCTGGTGTCCGTCTTTGCTTCTGGCTTGTAATGGTTGTCATGATATTGTCCATCTTTTCTTTGTCCTTTGTTCTGTGGGTTGGGGCCACCCTTTCCTGGATTTTTTTGTGAGGGGCTCCCAATCCCAAATTGCTACATCTTTTGTTTGAGCTTCTGCTCGATTTTGATGGCATATTGGTAGGTCGTGCCCAAGGACGAGATGTCCAGAAATTCCATTTTGGTCTGGATGTATCTATGCAGATCACCGCGATACTTGAGCACCAGATGTCTCTTTGAATATTTGATACCTATCTTGGTGTGCAAGGTATGGAAGATATTTGTGAACTATGGCATTACTTGGTCTCTTTCTTGCCGCAGTGTGGTCCATTTGGTATACAAGTCGTCATAACTTCCAACAAGGTAGTATTTTTCCTTAATAACATCCCTGAAGGATTCTCAGGTGGTCGTGACTGTAAATAATGAGGGTTCCTTTTTTTCCTTTTACTCATAGAAAGTTTCCCACCAATATTTGACATGGGGAATGGCTTTGAGGAGTGCAAAAGTAATATTTTCTCTATTCGAAAAGTTATGGGCAGAAAAATAAACTTTTAGTAGATTCAACCAATTGTCTACAACGTCTGCATCTATGTGACCTTAAAATACAGGATTATAGAAGTTGATTTGTACCTTGAAGGGGGCGAGGCCTCCTCTCGAAGAAGATGTGTCGCATGTTGGTAGTCGTCGAAGGATTTGCGTGAAACTATCCATCATCTCGTTCCTCTGTTGCGTGAGGGCTTATTCAATTTTTTTTTGAAAGGATCTCCTGTCCCATCATATTTATTTTCTCCTACCATGAGAGGCTGCTTAGGCGTGGGAGATATTTTGTCCTCAAGAGAAACAAGCTCGAGACCCAATTATTTTTACTCTGACCTCATTAGGGACATGCATTAAGACGACAAGGAGAAGACCACTTTGATACCACTGATCGATATTTTATGAGTAGAACAAAATGACTACAGATTATTAACATATGATTAACTTAGAATAACAGTGATACAGTAAAACTGATTTTCTATTCAATAAGGAAATAAGTTGAAACTGTAAAATGCAGCAGAAAACAAGCTTGCTAGAATGGTGGCAGCTTATCTCTGAGAAGAGATGTGACGGTTGCACTCATTCACAAGAAATTGGTTACAATGAGGCTTTGAAGGCATTTTTACAATAAACAAGAATGTCAAAAACCCTAGACATCCAAAACCCTAACCTTAGGAGATGAAGCGCCAAAATTCACGTGGGCCCCGTTTGGGTAAGTCAGTACATCAACTTCCCAGGGTTGTAAATTTTGCATACGATCTTCGTTTGACGTGCTCAATACCTCGCTAGAAATATCTATCCGAGGACTACAACTTTTTTGTGAGAAGCATCAAGGGAACTTCCATGTTGCTCCCTGTTATCCCAAAAAACATCGTTTAGGGCCCCAAAACAACTCTCGAAGTTCAGGACCCAAAAAACTGCTAAAAATAGTAAATTACCAAAATTGCCAGAAAATTGTTTTGAGCCAGTTGGAAGAGGTGGGTGGCCACCGATATCCACCTGGATCATACAAGGAACCTTCTTTGCAAAAGAAATCCCCCTTACAATCACTTGTGTGGAATCCTACGAGAGGTTACTATGTTTACCAATTCACAATGAACAGTCAGGGGGGTACAATCAACAGTCAAGACTAGAAAATGGGCATAGGCATTTTGAACACAAATCTGTGAACCAAAAACTAAGAAGAAGTGGTGTCACCCTGAATACTTTCCACTCTTCAAAGCCCCAAACTTGCAATAGTCCCACTGGGTGAATGGAAGAGGGGAATTCTTAGTCAATCGCTTTGCTTGACCTCGTGTTTGACTCCTATGTGAGAGGAGCTTTCTCGACTAACGTTAATTGTCACTACTAGATTTTACACTCTCTAGTATTCTATAGTCTCATTCTTGTGGCCTTGAAGAGTTAACTATCCACCCTACTATCAAGGCCCTAAAATACTAGACTTGTTGGTTTGTTATCAAAGAGAAAAGTTTAATTGATTTTAGATTATGTGCCTCGTTCCTTTTAATGGCTATTTGTTACTCAATAGGGTGTACGAAGATGAAACTAATGGTGTTATGACTTGAATCCAAAACCATGTAGAAAGAATGAAATTCAAAATAATTTTTTTCAATGAATTCTATCTGAGGAAAGGAGAGGAGCTACTTTTATTTGTAATGCAAATAAATGCCCAATACCACATGTACAAGTAGAATACAAAATTTTTGTTTTCTTCTTTTCAAATCACATGAAAACTCAAAATAGACTCTTATTTTCCTTTCTCTTTCAATCATAATGAAAGGACTCAATGACACTTGCAAAGAACCCAAAATCTAAATAAGATGAAGAAAACATGCACTCAACTAGGATAAAAAAATCGAAACACTAAGACGCTTTCAACACTTGTTCAAACAAGAACCCAAACATGAAAATTAAAGGAAAACTACTTTTGAAACCTCATAATTAAAGTTGAAATGATCAAATATCAATGCAAAGTTTCAGTAAATCCAAAGAGCTCAGGAGTATATTCAAGAGATCAGAAGTTTTCCCAAGAGGAGAAAAATGACAGACTAAAAAACAAGGCCTAATGCAACATAATCATCCTCCAAATCAATGAAAAGGATCCCAAAAAAAAGAAAGTAAAACACTTATAAGGTTTTGGAATCAAGGTCACAAAAGTTTGAATACCTACAACTCATGAGGATCAAGCTAATGATGGAATAGACTCAGCCAAAGGATCAAGTTAACCTAGGGAAGTCATGTACATTTCACAATTTGAAGGGATTGCAAATTCAAAAGAGGCAAAAAAACATATGATAATCACTTAAATTTACTCAATCAAAACCATAATCAAGCATAGAGGATTCTAATGTAAAGTTATGAGATAAAGAACTGATAGAAAGGAGGTAAAATAAGCTCCAATTTCACTTAGAACAAGGACGATCACTCCTGTAAAAATATAGACAGGGTGATGAACAAAGGATTATTTCTCCCCAAGACATTGTGAGTGTGTGACAATCAAGGTATTATCACCATGTATTCCCTTATGGAGGGAGGGATAAATTCCTGAAAGTGATGAGAAAGACAAAAAAATTCTCAGATCTGATGATGAGGGAAGGGGAGAAAAAAAAGAAAAGGCATCCAACTCAACAAGATCAAGTAACAATTAAAACTTCAAAATGATAGAAGACACTAAGGAAAGATAAAAGAGAATGAGTCCCCAATGGAGTAGTCAATTTTTGTTATGGAAACATTCCCCTGTGGACAAGTGAAATCCCCCTTTGATCCAAGACAGAGAGAAACAAATGGTTACTACTTTCCCCCTAGATATACTCTATATGTCAACAATCATAATGAGAAGAGAAGGATAAATTACTCACCTCTTTTACGTCAGTTTTCCTTGTTTCTCCAACCCTTTATCTTGATGTCCAAGCTCCAAGAGAAGTATTGTAAAGAACACAACTATATCGTCTTCTTCTATACTATATTGTCAAGTAGAACAAATATATCTATGATGAATTAGACAACAATAGACATGCATATAGTGAACACATAGGCATAAAGGGAATATGCCAAGTTATATATTAATGGAAAGAAATAAAAAGTGAAGCAATTGCAATCTCAATCTTTATGTTTCAATAGCTCCTCTAAGCTCTCTTTTCCATCCCCTTGAATGTTACAAAATCATAGGTATGATACTCTAAGTTATCTCTCCTTTCTCTCAAGAATGGCCTCCATTATATAGGATTTGAGGCATCACAACCATAGGATAGGTTTGAGGAGAGGATGTGGTCAAATGAGGATTTGGTTGAACCAACAAGATTGACCTTGCCTTGAATAGGAGTTAGCCCAAACCAATTCCTTAACCAATTAAAATCTCCCAAAAAAAACCTCACAAAAAAAGTCATGATGGTTGCAACTACTTCATCCCCCCCCCCCCCCCAGAACTAGAAACAGTGTAAAACTATCACTCCCTTATAACTTAGAAAGGAGCGATGATCATGGTTTATCCCTCCTTTTATATGGGCAGGGGGGAAATCAAGCTCAAACAAAGCCAAAATATCAAGAAAGAAGGTATTATTTCGACCTCCAACTGATAGGTTTATTCTTCAACATGTATAGGGATTATAACATACACTTTCTCATGGTGACGTGATTGTGACACTTAAGTGTGATACTTGGTAAAGTGTGACACTTAAGTTTCGACACTTAGGTGCGACATTTGGTAGTGCAACACTTAGGTGTATAACAACTGCAACACTTACGAAACTTATGTACGACATTTGGTAGTGCAACACTTAGGTGTATAACAACTATGCGCATTCATAAGAAGTCATCACAATGATTCCAAAAGTACTTTTAACATAAATAATCAATGAGAAAACCCTAAACATCCAAACCCTAACCCCAAAAGATGCAACACAAAAAGGTTTGCGGGGCTCGATGTGTTGATACGTCATTTGGCGTAACTTTTGCATACGATATTTGATTGAGGTTCTCGGTAGCCCATCATAAAGGTCTAGCTAAAAAGTACATATTTCTAATATCCTAGTACAAGTCTCTTTCTATCTACTAGGAACCGTCGCACCAAAAAAACATCTTTTAGGTCCTCAAAATGGCCCCGAAAGTTCAAAACCCAAAACAAAAAACATAGAAAACTACTCAGATGGAAAAAAACAATTGAGCCAGTGGAATAGGTGGGTGGCCATCGATGTCCACCTATATCAGTTTTTATATTAGGACTAGGGAAAGGGTTGTTACCAAATACCCAAGATGATGGACCAAAGGTATAACAATATGCAGTTTAAGGTCAGACATCCATAAAAGAGGATCTGAAATAGTGTATCAGATCCACTATTTTGTGTAATATCCATGGAAAGGTTTGGGACTTTAAATTGTATGGAAACATATCCTATATGGCATGATTGGTCACCATGGAACTTGAGTCCACAAAATCCCTATCAGTGATAAGAGATTATTTTATGTGAGAGGAAGTAATGACCTTTTCAAGGGAGATAACATCAGAGGGTACACTAATTGAGTTGTTAGTACCCTACAAGAATTCAATAGGAGAATCTATGTTAAGAACTAAACATCAATATAGAATAGAAACACCTCAGGAAAAGTACTCAACGCCTTGAAAAAGAGATAATTTCAGATAATAAGCCTCTTCGAGGGGGCAAGTACTCAAATTTCTTGAAAAGAGATAATTTCGTATAGATTAAGCTCTCTTCAGTATACCTCCTTTTACCCCGCTTAAAATGTTCAAGTCCAAGATATTCAAAATGAAATGTCCTTTGGTATATATAGGAGACTAGAGGGAATAATTACAACTAATGGCCAAAAAATGACATAAATAAAATAAATTACTAATCTAAATTACAACCAATGGCCTAAAGTCACACATAAATAAAAAATAACATTACTAATCTTAATATGCCCCAATTAAGTGGAAATGATCCAATATTTACACTTTCTCCCTGAGACAAGTGTTGTCCGCGAACGTCTTCTTTGAGTAACCCTCGATGCTTCTGTATAAAAGACTCGCCTTCCCAAGTGGAATCTTCAACAAGTCTTACTTCAATGAGATACTCTCAAATGCATCTATTCCTCAGTTGGCTAATTCTTGTGCCAGTGATGGCTTCAGCTCCAATATCATTTTTCCTTCCTCGCCTCTTCGCAATATAGTTTGAACTGATCTTGTCACTTCATAACTCTCTTTAAGCATGAAACATGTGGAAAACTGGGTGTATCACTCTCGCGGAAGACGCTAGAAAATTAATTTGTATGTGCCATGTGTACCAATATTTTGCAACACCTTATATAAGGCTGGTTAGTACTTTGGTGATAATTTATTATCCTTCTTGGTTTGCTTGAGGGACATCCGGGTTAGGCTGGTTGTAGTGCTAAAAATACCCAATCCCCTACTTCCAAAAATTCTTTCACTCACGATGTTGATCCGCTTTGTTGCTCTTCACATGCATTTTGTGCCATGGTCGCTGTCCTTAAGATTTGAGAACTTTAAGTTGACTTCTACGCGACCTTCCGTTCCATTTTCGGAACTCGTGATTTTTCTTTAGAGAAGAAGTGATGGAAGGAGGTGGTATCCATAAAGCTACAACAAGTGTCATTTTGTTACCGCAGAAAGGAAGTGTTATACCACCATTCCGCCAAGGGTAACCATTTGAACCATTGTGTTTGTTTGTCGTAGACAAAGCAACGGTAACCTCCATTACTTCATCACCACCGGTTTGTCCTCAATCTGAGGGATGATAGGATGAGCTATGGACAACCGAAAGCGCCCAAACAAGAAAATAATTCATCTAAAAGTGTCCAAGGAAGATGGGATCTCTATCACTTAAAACAATCTTTAATGCCATGTAGCTTTGAACCGGCTCCCCACAACGCGCGGTAACCGGTACTAGCTTTGAAGGGTGAGAGAGTGCACAAAAGTGTGCTACATTTGGTCAATCTATCAACAATCACCATGATGATTACTCTTTCCTTCCGTGACTTGGTAACCCCTGATGAAATCCATGGAAATTTCCTCCCAACACTGACTTGGGAAGAGGTTTCCATGGATAATGGTTGTAAAAGACCCTGGTCTTAATTGTTTCCACCTTATTTTGTTGGCAAACATTCTGCCACAAACCTTTGAACATTTTTTTAAGGCCATCCCAAAAAAAACTTTCTTGACTCTATGGTAGGTTTTCGTAATCCCGAAAGGCCCTCCCTAATCGGAGAGAGGTGCAAGCCCAATGCTACCTTTGTTTGAGTTGAGTTCTTGGCATAAATATGTTTATGTTTGTTTCATAGTGAATCTCTACTTTCCATGTAATGTATCCTCATGCAATCTTAATCCCGGCCGCGAACCTTTCAATGAGAGTCCACACTTTTTCTGCCATTCTTCCATTCATCCCTTGTTTCAATCATCCAATCGGTTACGATTCCAGATACAGTACGTAGAAAGGCCCCTCAAATATCTTCATCCTTTTCTCAAGAGAGTGCATATTCCACAAAATTTTGCTTCCCCTTTTATAAAAGATTTCAAAATCATATAACTCAATATCTTGGTTACCTATTTTGTTGTTCTTCTCAAGATAGTCTTCTTGTTCAAGAAGTAATACACTATCATGACCTGCTTTGACCTTGAAGTGCCTTACCCAATAGGTGTGTAAGGGACTTACTTCTTCAATGCATGTGGTAGTATTGCCATCATTTCCTTTCCCTCATAAATGGGTCAGGAATTTCTTCCCTTGAGGGTCGCCTCTCAAAAAAGCCAGGGCCTTCCTTCTTGCATTATTATAGCACCAATTCCATTTCCCATGCATCACATTCCACAATAGCATAGGAAGTCCTGAGGCCATGACAGGAGTCATCACCTCTCTTGTTGTTCTTAAACGATGAAGGGTCTCCTGAGTCCATGAAAATGCATCCTTCTTAGTTAGTTCCAAGTAAAGGTGGTCATATTCTTCCATAGTTCCAACAAACTTGCAGTAGTAACTCTGTCAACCCAAAAATCCTCTTAAGATTTTTTAATGTTTTGGGAACTCGGCCACCCATCATGGCCTTAATCTTGTTAGGGTCTACCTTGACACCTTCAAGTGAGATACAATATGACCCAAATACTCTACCTCCTTAACAAAGAAACATTTTGGATGGTTTGGCACAGGTTGTTGTTCTTTAGTGGTAGTTGTATCACTCAGGACATGTTGCATGATCCTCCCAAGACTTGGTTATAGATTAGTATATCATCAAAAAATACTGCACACAAAATTTTCAAGGAAGGGCTTGGAAAATCGAAATTCATCAACCTTGAATGTGGAAGGTGCATTTTGTAAGGCCAGGCATGACCAAAAATTCCAATGGCCTCAAGAGTCTGAATGTCGCTTTGGGATATCTCTTCCTTCATTCCTCGACTGAAGGATACCCTCAACTAAGATCCACCTTAGAAATAGATTGCTCCATGTAGTTCATCTAACACCATCAATCACTCTGAATGAAACTTATCTTTAATAGTGATCTTGTTGAGCTCTCTATAACTGACACACATACGCCATGAGCTTTCATTCTCTTGAATACCACACCACCGGTGCAGAAAGTAAGAACTTGGTTGTGGTCTAATGATGCCAAATTTCTAACATTTCTTCTTCAAACCATACTAATTTCACTCCTTCTCGAATAAGGGTATCTGTATGTATCTTTATGTTATTAGGGAGGAACACCTCCCAGAATTAGTGTATTTCATGATCATGATTCGAGTTGGTGGGACCTTGGGGAACATCTTCAAATAATGGAATGCTTATCAATGATCCTTTGGAGATCTTGAGGAATGTGATAGCTTAGATTTTGAAACATCTAGTGAGCATAGTTATGAAACAATGCCTTGATGTCCCTTTTCTAACAATTTTTCATGCCATTAGAGCTATCACCTTACAGGGCTTCCCTATGATACCTCTCAACCAATTCTCTTTTCCTTCCACAAAATTTCATGAAAACTCTTGAAAAATTAAAAGCCATCATTCCTAACGATTGTAAACCATTGGATTCCTAACACAACATCTAACCACCCATGGGTATAGAAATCATTGGAATATTCATTACATATTCCCCCATAGTAAGATTGATGTTATTGCATTTTCCGAGCAATTGATAGTTCCTCCATCTCCAAACCAGCCACTAAAACTCTAGTGTCAGATATACAAAGCAATTGAGATCTTATTAATTGCATAAAGAATGAAATGGTGAGTACCTGTAATCAATTGAAATCACACCCTTCTTTGATGTATCCTTCCATCTTGAGGGTTTGAGGAGTTAATTCCATCCAATGCACCATGATGCACACGTGGAGTTAACTTCTTCTAATTTAAATTGTTTTTAATGCTTATAATCTTGAGATTTCTCTTCTTCTCTTCCCTCTTCTACAATCTATGTAGAATAATTTCTTCTCACCACATCTCTATGTCCTCACTGTACTTTGCTATCACAATTAAAGCATAAACCTTTTTCTTCTTTCCTCCAATTGTTGAGGTGTCAAACCTTGTAGGTTGATGTGTTTTAGGAGCATGGAGCTTACTGTTCTATAGATGTTAGATAGGTCCTTCTAGCAGCCATAGCCATTATTTTTACTTTCAACATTTCTACACCTTAAATGCATTCTCCAATGATTGGGTTCCAAAGGTGAACCTCATGTTGAATGTTATCTATGAATACATCAACTAAGCCTAACTGAATATCGGTTATCTTTATATCCAATCTTTTGAAGTTCTCAATGTGCTCAGAATCCAACCCTCTTGCTTGAGATTTCACCAATTACAAGAAGGTATTGCCTCTTGTGGTCCTTCATAGTGATATCATTTCTTTCTCGTGGAATATTGTCCAAGGACGGAAAGGATTTGCTAGAACAAAGCCATCGATACCAAAACAAATTAATAGGGTCTCCTAAATATAAAGAAGCAATTACCTTTTATGTAAGGCTATTTGGTGGAGATCAAAGAATTCACCATCCTAAGTATCCATGTGACTGGGTCCTTGGCATCAAAATTCCTCATGTCAATCTAGGAACATGGTTGGTCTTCAAACCAAATTTGGAGTTTCTCTCCATTCTTGATTCAATTCCTCTCCTTGTGTCCACATCATGAATTTCATGGGATGCATTCACTTCTGTGTATTCTTCTCTCTGCTAATAAATTTTAATACTTCCATGATCTCCCTTTAATCCATCCATCTTAGATTCCACACCTTAGTATCCAACTAGCTTTCATTGAATCCATCTTAGTATCCAATTGAGCTTCCATTGAATCCATCTTAGTATCCAACTCGAGTTTTCATTGAATCCATCTTAGTATCCAACCTAACTTCCATTGAATCTTTATCTCTTTGTGTAGTTCATTTTATGTCTCTACGCATTTCTTAACCTTCTGTCAAGAGTCCAAGTGACTTTTGGAGGCTTGTTTGGTGTATAAGTTCCCTTTGGGTGGCATGTTGGCCAAGCATCACTTTGAACCCTTGATTTTGAGGTGGTTCCTGCTAGAAAATATATATCTCTGTATCTCCCACCTTGGACCCTCCGGTATGAACTTTATCTTATGTATTTCTCCATGTCTCTTCACCCAATGTGTCTGATCAAAATTGGATGTGCCAAGTGGAATCTCACGATAACTCCCCACAACTCTGTTGGATTTATGGCTCCTTCCAGGAGATCTCACTTTTGTATAGTGTACCCCACATAAAATAATTGATATAAAATTCTTGAAACTCACATCCAAAATACTGTGACCGCCTAATGATCCAATGCAACCAACCCCACACAATTTGAATACTCAGCAGTTAGGATTGTTTTACCTGAACACCTTCTTGAGACTAGCCATTAGGACTAGTAAATATTCTATCTTACACAAGGTGTATCTATAATTTAGGATGACCCAGAAGCTGAAATTTTGTGCTAGATAGAAAACTACTTGTAAATTTCCTCCAAGAGTTCGTGGTCTGAAACATTACAGAAACGTGTTTATCGCGAAAATTCTATAAAGACTCATTTCAGGATGATCCATAACCCTATCTTGTAGGCTTGCTATATCCGAAAGTATAAGGCCTCAAGAGCTAATTCTTGGAACCCAACGTACCTTGATCCGTCCTCTAAATACCCTCCTCCAAGCCGCTCCTTCTGAAACGCCAGGAAAAAAGCTATAGCGAAAATGCCAATGTCTCGTGATGTAGCAGCTTAAACCCCAAGACCTTGAGCTCCATTCCATATGTTAAGAACCAAACATCAATATAGCATAGAAAAACCTCAGAAAGTGAATACTCTCAACGCCTTGAAAAAGAGATAATTTCAGATAATAAGTCTTCACGAACCCTTTAATTCTTAATTTAAATGTTCAAGTCCAAGATGATTCAAATGAAAATGTCTCCTGTATATAGGGAGACTAGGAGGTTTAATGGCCTAAAGCCGGCATAAATAAAATAACATTACTAATCTAAATTACAACTAATGGCCTAAATCCGACATAAATAAAATAACATTACTAATCTAATATGCCCCAATTAAGTGGTAATGAGCCAATATTAGGGCTTAACAATCTAGATGGAAGTTATCACTAAGATCAATGAAAGAAGTAGTGGCCTCAAATAATTCTTCGTCCTCTAGCAAGAATGTAGTTGAAATATCATGGTTTCTTTTGGGATTGGGGGAAGAAACATGCATGGATTCCCCCAAGGATCAATGAACCTGCCCAGCCTCCAAGCCCAAGTGGTGAGGAGGTGGTTTAAGATCCATGAGATCATTTTTAATGGGAGTGGATGTTACATGACTAGTGGCAGTGGACACATAATGCATAGACTCGATGTGAGAAACATAAGGTGAGATTCTATTATGAGAAGAATGTGAGGTATAATCACAGTAGGGGAGTTGATAAATGGTGACGATGCATCCCTCATGTGGGAATATCATGACTCAAAATAATGAAGACGCCAAATAATCCATGGAATAGATGAAATCACATCCCAGAATAATATTGTAATCCATTGGACGAGTCATGACAACAACATTGATCAAAACTATCTTATCTTCTAACTCAATGGGGAGATTAGGTAAGATCCATAAGGGGGGGTAGAGTCTACCATCAAAGGATATTAACTCGATCATTCATGGAAAAAGAGTAGGGGACCCTAGTTGTTTCCATGCTTCTGAGTACATAATACATGAGGATGCCCCATCATCCATAATACATCGATAAACCATAAAGTATTTAATGATGAATCATACTTGAAATGAGGTAGAATATGGTAGTCACGCTTGGATATGTTGGTATCAATAAAACATGATGGCCCAGGATGGGTGTGGGTATACACTTCCATTTTACTTACAAGGATAAGGTCTAGTGGACATTGTCTCACTAGAGGTGGAAAGGGTGCCCCCAAGTATACATGACTGGGTCTTAGTTGTGAAGTAGATTGGGCTGGATGTGGGGTTACCTATTTGAGGGGTAAAAAATGATGTCAAGGTATATGCACTCTAAACAAACTGCTTGGACTAGCTCTAGGGCGAGGTCAGGACATTAACGGGTTGGGTGACCATAAATCTCGCAAAAGGGGAAAGGGTGATTATTCCATGTATGGGTGGTACATTTATACTTGGTTTGAGTGTAGTTCCAGTGGACACTATGAGTTCCCCCATTATTACAAGAATTCCCCCCATGTTATGGGCGGTTATAGTGTGTGGTACTCTTCTTACTCCTTGTGAGTTGTGGATGGCCAATATAACTAGGGGAGGGGGCCCAAGTTTTTCCAAACTGGGAAGAATAGGATGGAATTATATATGGTAGGTTTTGTGGTCCTTCCATTGTGATTGATGGTTGAGATCTGATTCCTGAAGAGGAAGGGATGCTAGGTGGGTTGTTGGGGGAAGTTGCACCAAGTAAGGTAAAACCAAGAAAGGTTGAACCCATCACCATAACACTCAAATGTGAGTGGAGAAGTTGAATCAGTGAAAAAGTAAAACCAAGAATACCTCCCAATACTGGTGGGAGGCTAAGAAAGTGTATGGAACTCTGAGAATTTCATGGGTCCTTTATGATTCTGGACTAACAACAAAGTCTGTGACTTTGGTAAGGTGAAAGGATAGATAAAAAGTGATTTTTAACCAATATTGAATATGGCCTACTTTAAAAAGGACTAACATCTACATACGGTTAGTAATGAATAAGAATAACACATATAAATCAATTGTAAATAAAAAATGTTGGTTCGGTAGGTTCTGTGATGCACGAGCATCACCTTCAAAGTCAAAACGCAAGCGCGGAGGCAAAGGAATGGCATCTCAACAATGATAGAGTTTCAAATCATAAATTAACTCAGAATTAAATCGGGTTGTTGAGATATTTTGTAAACAACATTTTAAAAATGTAACTTGTTTGTAAAGTCATGAAGGACTGTAAGGGATTGCAGATATTGAGTGTTGACTCTCATCTGGCAATAACTGTTAGTTATTGTAATAGGACAAAGTAGGTAACTGCTATGAGTTCATAGGATAGGTTGCAGACAGGATGAGAGAGATCATGGAGCCAGTCCTTAGATAGTTTATTGTTTCATTGTAATAGATCAAAAGGTATGATTATTGTAAGATCATGAGAAAGAGATCTGAGGGATCAACAGAGCAGAGTAGAGTAGAAGAAACACTATGTAAATTGTTTTCATGAATGAATAGAATAGACAGAATTGTCCCAAATCCTTGGACTGTGTTCATTTGATGTATGGATGAATGAATGTTGTATTATGTGTATGTGATTTATTTCAGTTCTTTCATGTATGATTGTTTGAGAGATTGACTGTATGAGTTCGTGATGAAACTGGATGAGTTTGATTTTTTTCTCTTCCGATACTCGTATGCAAGTTGTGCATCTCGAACACAAGGAGTGTGTCGACTGAGTCTCGGAGTTACTCAAAGAAGTTCAGAGAGAAAAAGGGAAACTTAGACTAGGTGCAAGGTGTGCATAGCTTCGTGAAACAACCAAGCATCGAAGAACCCAAGCCAGAGTAATGCCACGTGGGCGAGAAGAATTTATTTTCAAGAAATCCTTCAATATGATTTATTGAAATCCCTAGAACGCAAGGTGTGCGTGGGGAATCGAAATCCTTTTAAGGACGAAGCTCAGAAGGGATAGCACTTTCCATAAAGTTTTGGAAAGAACCGACAGTCAGACTCGTAAGGAGGAGTAAAAGTTTGAAACCTTCGAAGACGAAGAAATATTCCAATTCGGGAGAACTCACAAGCTTAGGAGGAGGAGCGACAGTGGTCATTGGATCATTGTGCAAAATATCAATAGTCGTTTGATCAGAGTGAAGTGAACGAGCCTTAGTGCTTCACACACAGAGGAGAGAGAAAACTCACAAGAGTTGAGAACTGATATTTTCAAAGCCCAAAGAGTTGGAGATCCGAAATAGAATCTCAGTCGCCCGATCAGCAGGAACAGATCTAAACCATCAGATTGTTCAGGGAAAACTCCAAGCATCGGACCGCCCAAGTAAATCTAAGCCGCCAGGTACCGTGATTCCAGGAGGAGGCGAGTTTGAACTTTGAGATTTCTGAAGTGCGAAGAGCCAAAGGGCCAAAGAAAATATGGACTGTTGGATCCAGGAGGACACATGTTGACAAATCGTAATATCCAGAGGGAGGTGAAGGTCGAAGTGTTGAAACACCCGAAGCCCGAAGAGTCGAAGAGCCAAGAGCCTTCGATCTATAGGTGGAAAATTGTCAACAGATCGTGAGCTCCGGGAAAGTTAAAGTGGGTTTTCAGTTTGAGATCTAAGATTGTCGAAGTGTGAAGACCTAAAGACCCAAAGACCCAAAGTAAAATATGGGTCATGAGATCTAAAGGAGACGTGGTGTGAATTCATGAACTCCGGGTAAAGTCCCAAAGTGATTCATAACGGTTCGATTCAGAGGAGATGTGGCACACATTTGTGAGCTCTAGGTAAATACCTGAAGTAATCCTTGATTGTTAGATTAGGGGGACACGCATCAGTGGATCATAGACTCCAGGTAAAAACCATTGGGAAAAAGAAGTTTGATATTTGAGATCTCAGAAGTCCGGAGACCCAAAGGAGATCTAGACCATCGATCGAGAAGAGGGTCACAGGACCATTGATCTGATTTGAAAGGTCAAACATCCGAAGTGGGATAAAAAGCATTGAACAAGCAAGACAGGTGTCAGCAGATCATGAGTTCCAGAATATTTGAGTACGGAATAAAGTTGGTTTTGAGATTTCAAAACCCTGAATTTTGGAGTTGCAAAGGAGATCACAGTCATTGATTGAAGGAGGGGCATATCTAGTCCATAGATTTGAAAGGCACAGATCTGAACCGTCGATTCATACGTTATATTCAAGATTGTGATATCGACGATCCCATAGAATTGTAGGAACATGAGTTGTGCGAAGTTTAAGATATTGAGGGTGGGCCACAATTCAAACCATGGTTTCGTCAGAAGGACACATGGAATATTGAGGATAATTGCAGGCCCAAAAGTAGTTTAACTCCAAACTACTTGTGGGTGCACCCGCAATTGCGTGGTCATCACCCAAGGCCACATTCAAGAGAGGGATTATCTAAAAAGGAGCTATTGCTTAGCACTCTGAGATTTCATAGTAGAGCGAAAGGGAAGGTCATGGGTTCTATTGGATCTGCACGAAGAAGCCGAAAGGGCCTGTGTATTGATACAGAAGGAAATCATTAAGGTTTCAGAGAGTCATCATACTTAAGAATCGTAGATCCTTTGACCAGGAGGTCGTGCAGCCCTACGAGGGAGTAGGGGGGTTGCATCAGGTGGTATCAGAGCTGATATTGAATTTGTTTGTAGACAACAAGAAAAGGGGAAAGGAGTTAATTTGGTATCAATTGTGGTATCAAGAAAATTTGATTTATGTTTGTAGGTGACACAGTGAAATCATGCCACCCAAAAGGCGTAGAGAGAATGCAGAAATGGAAGAAGAAATGAGGAGACTCCGAATGAGACTGGATGTGATTGAAACAGCACAAATAAGAGTACCATACGTTGGAGATATCAATGAATATGAGAGCGAAGAAGAATAATTCAAAGAAAATGTAGCAGAGGATGTTGCACAATATCGCTTGATAAAAGTTGTTTCAAAGATAGAAGCCAGAGAAAAAATAGAGGTACCAATATATGAAGGCAATTTAGAAGTTGAATACTTGTTGGATTGGGTACGTGCTATGGACAAATAGTTTGATTATGAAGATGTCGAAGAAGACAATATGGTGAAGCATGCACTGACAAGACTGAAAGTTCATGCAGTGCTATGGTGGGATGAATTGCAAGCCGAATGCAGGAGTAATGGTAAGCAGAAAATTAAAAAATGGGATAGGATGGTAGCCAAGCTAAAGGCCAAATTTATCCCGAAGGAATATCAAATCAATCTATTCATGAGATTAAAAAACCTGAGACAGAAGAGCTTATCAGTGAAGGAGTACACTGAGGAATTTTACAGACTGAACATCAGGGCTGGACAGAAAGAGAATGAAGATGAAAAAATAGCCAGGTATATCAATGGGATGAGATATGAAATACAAGAGGAGATCAACATGATTTCGGTTAGTAAAGTCGAGGGTGCTTTCAAGCATCCTTGAAAGCTGAAGAAAAATTGGTCAAGAAGCAAAGCTAGCGACGCAGAGGAGGAAATTCAATTAGAGGTAAGGGAACCACTAGAGATAAGTTCCAGAAGCCGAAGCATGAAGCTAACAAACAACATAGTCATCATGAGAAGGGTGGAATTTCTAAAGAAGGAAAACATGGAGGAAGAAACTATTTTTCCAGAGGAAGACGAAGAGGAAGAGCCAGAGGAGGCATAGTAAAATGTTATACTTATGGAAAACAAGGGCACAAGTCTTGGGAATGTCCCGAGAGAAAGTACGAAGGAGGAGGTGAAGCACACGTCATTGAAGCACATAAGAAAGTGGAAGAAGAATCAACATAAGGAGAGAATAACCTCATGATGAGGAAGATTCTTCTCAAACCATAGAAGGAACCAAAGGAACCAGTTCAACAAACAAGTTTGTTCAAAACTGCTTGCAAGTCAAAGGACAGAGTTTGCAAGGTGACCATAGACAGTGGGAGCACTGAAAATTTAGTATCCATAGTGATGGTGGAGAATATGGAATTGAAGACAACTGCACATCCAAATCCATACAAGATATCATGTTTGCATAAAGGACATCAAATAATGGTAAGTCAATAATGCCAAGTTGAATTTAAAATAGGAATTTACAGAGATGAAATATTATGTGATGTAATTCCTATGTATGTCTATCATATTTTATTGGGGAGACCATGGCAATTTGACAGAAAAGTTAATCATGATGGGAGAAAGAATACTTATACCCTAGAGAATAATGGTAGGACACATATGTTGTTACCAATCCAAGATAAATAGAAAAAGAGAGAAGCTAGTTCAAGTATACTTCTCACGAGTGGGAAGGAACTCTTGAAAGAAGTCAAGAAGGAAAAATAAATGCAGTTTGATGTAGCGAGGAATCCTAGAGTTATCCTTATGAATACTTATGTGGAAGATTTGCCTGAAGAAATCCAGGAACTGTTAGAAAACTTTGTTGACATAGTAGTGGATGAGTTACCTCACTCATTTCCACCCATTAGGAGTATAAAACATCATATTGACCTTATTCCAGGAGCTAGTTTACCAAACAAAGTAGCTTATAGGTTGACACCTAGAGAGAATTAGGAAGTCAAAAATCAGGTCCAAGAGTTGTTGGATAAAGGTTTAGTCAAGGAAAGCCTAAGCCCATCAACAGTACCAACTGTGTTAAGTCCAAAGAAAAATGGAGGATTGAGAATGTGTACAGATTCCAGAGCCATCAATAAGATAACCATTAGGTATAGATTCCCTTTACCGTGGATGGATGATTTGATGGATTGTTTGAGTGGAGCAAGCTATTTTTCCAAGATATACTTGAAGAGTGGATATCATCAAATAAGAATGAGAGAGGGAGATTAATGGAAAACAACATTCAAGACAAATGAAGGATTGTTTGAATGGTTGGTCATGCCATTTGGGTTGACAAATGCACCAAGCACATTTATGAGATTAATGAATGAAGTACTGAAAGACTTCATAGGAAAAAATTTCATAGTATATATGGATGACATACTAATCTTCAGTAAGACAAAGAGATAACACTTAAGACATCTGACATCAGTGATGGAAAGGTTACAACAAGAGAAGTTGTTGATAAATTTGAAGAAATTTCTTTTATGAAGACAAAACTCATATACTTGGGTTTTGTGATCTCTTCAAATGAATTGAAGATGGATCCAGAAAAGGAAAGGGCAATCAAATAATAGCCATCGCCAAGAAGCATATTTGAGGTAATAATTTTTCATGGGTTAACAAGATTTTATAGGAATTTTATAAAAAAATTCAGTGGTATATGTGCACCCATGTTGGACACTGTGAAGAAGAAACACAAGTCCTTTAGTTGGACAGAGGAAGATGAAAAAAGTTTCAAAGTGTTGAAGGATAAAATCACAGAACAACCAATTATGGTCTTGCCATATTTTGGAAAAACATTTTAGGTGAGATGTGATGCAAGTGGATTAGCTATTGGAGTAGTCTTGAGTCAGGATAATAGGCCAGTTTCTTATTTTAGTGAGAAGTTGAATGACACCAAGCAGAATTATTCCACATATGACAAAGAATTTTATGCAGTGATTCAAGCTTTGAAGAAGTAGAGACACTATCTAATTCCCAAATAATTTGTCTTGTATAGTGATAATCAAGATTTGCAATTTATTACTAGGCAAGAAAAGTTGAATCAGAAACATGCAAAATGGGTAGAATTTATGCAAAATTTTACTGTTGTTATTAAACATATTGTTGGAACTGCTAACAAAGTTGCAGGTGCTTTGAGTAGGAGGAGTTTGATCGTAGAGGAATTCCAAGTGGAAACCTTGGGGTTTAAACACCTCAAGGAGATGTATAAAGAAGATGCATATTTTAAGGAAGCTTATGAGGCATGCAAGAATCCTTTGTTGGGAGACAGAAGCCCATGGAATGAATATTTGATCCAGGATGGATTTCTATTCAAAGGAAGCCAATTATGCATACCAAAATGCTCAATGAGAGATAATTTGCTGAAGGAGAAACACAGTGGAGGTTTAGCTGGACACTTTGGTCACAACAAGACATTTTCACATGTGAGAAATTTGTATTATTGGCCAAGCATGAGAACAGAGGTGAAAACGTTTGTGAACAAATGCATAATTTGTTAGTATGCAAAAGGAAGACAACAAAACATTGGTTTGTATCAGCCATTACCAATTCCAGAGAGGCTGTGGGATGCAATCAGTATGGACTTTGTTTTGGGATTTCCTAGAACTCAAAAAGGGAGCGATTCCACATTTTTTGTGGTGGACAGATTTTAAAAAATGGAACATTTCATACCATGCAAGAAGACAAGCAATGCTACACGCATAGCCAATTTATTTTTCGGGGAAGTAGTAAGACTGCATGGATTGTCAAGGAGCATACTCTCCGACAGGGACACCAAATTTGTAGGACACTTTTGGAGGACTCTATGGAAGAGGTTGGGGACAAAATTTTCCTTTAGTTCATCATATCACCCTTAGACAAATGGACAGACTGAAGTTGTAAACAAGAGTCTAGGAAACTTGTTGAGAAGTTTAGTCACTAAGCAATGTCATAAATGGGATCAGATTCTGGCACAAGAAGAATTTTCATTCAACAATTCAATGAACAGGAGCACTGGGAAAAGTCCATTCGAAATTGTGTATGGTATACATCCAAGAGGGATTACAGAGTTGATAGATCTGAATCAATATGAGTTCAGAAGTGTTGGAGCAGAGGATTTTGTAACAGAAATGCAGAAACTCCATGACAGAATCAGAGAACGGCTACAGAACATCAGCCAAAAATACAAGAGCAGATTTGATCAAAAGAGGAGAGAAGTTCAATTTGAGGTTGGAGATGAATTTTTAGCTCATTTGAGAAAAGAAAGGTTTCCAAGGAGAACATATAACAAATTAAAGATGAAGAATATAGGACCATGCAAGATTCTCAGGAAATTAGCAGCCAATGCTTACGATATTGAGTTGCCAGACAATGTTGGGATATCACCGATATTCAATGTTGAAGACCTGTATCCTTACAGGAGAGATGAGGCAGGAGAATCAGATGATCAGAAAGAAGTTCAATGGGAAGAACAATTGCCCACAGTAGACAAACCTCAGATGGAGAAAATCATTGAAGAAAGAGATGGAAAGAAGACCAAGAGAAAGACATATCCTGAATACTTAGTGAAGTGGAAAGATCATCCAATGGAAGATGCAAGTTGGGTCACATAACCTGGTATTTTGAAACATGGAAAGACAGTGCAGGAGTTCATGGACAGGATTCCATGAAAATTTTAACCATAGGAGTATGATGCAGGAGCTCATGGACAAGATTCCATGAAAATTTTAACCATAGGAGTATGATGCAGGAGCATCACCTTCAAAGTCAAAACACAAGTGTGGAGGAAAAGGAACGACATCTCAACAATGACAGAGTTTCAAATCAAAAATTAACTTAGAATTAAACCGGGTTTCAGTTCTTTCATGTATGATTGTTCGAGAGATTGACTGTATGAGTTCGTGACAAAACTAGATGAGTTTCAATTGTTTCTGTTCTAATAATTGTATGCAAGGTATGCAGCTCAAATGCAAGGAATGCATTGACTAAGTCTCAGAGTGACTTATAGAGGTTCAAAGAGAACAAGGGAAACTTAGACCAAGTGCAAGGTGTGCACAACGTCGTGAAATGACCAAGCATCCAAGAACCTGAACCAGTGTAACGCCAGGTGGGCGAGAATAATTTATTTTCAAGAAATCCTTCGATGTGAGTTATTGAAATCCCAAGAATGCAAGGTGTGCATGGGGAATCGAAATCCTTTTAAGGACAAAGCTCGGAAGGGATAGCACTTTCCATAAAGTGTCAGAGAGAGCCTACAGTCGGACTCGTAAGGAGGATTAAAAGAGTTTGAAACCTTCGAAGACGGAGAAATATTCCAAGTCGGGAGAACTCAAAAGCTCAGGAGGAGGAGCGACAGTGGTTGTTGGATCACTGTGTAAAATATCAATAGTCGTTTGATCAGAGTGAAGTGCATGAGCCTTAGTTCTTCACACACAGAGGAGAGAGAAAACTTATAAGAGTTAAGAACTGAGATTTCCGGAGCCCGAAGAGCCGGAGATCCAAAATAGAATCACAGTCACCCAATCAACAGGAATAGATATGAACCGTCAGATTGTTTGGGGAAAACTCCAAGAATCGGACCGCCAAAGTAAATTTCAGCCATCGAATACCGTGAGTTTGGGAGGAGGCAAGTTTGAACTTTGAGATTTACGAAGCGCGGAGAGACGAAGGGCTAGAGAAAATCTAGACCGTTGGATCCAAGAGTACACATGTCGACAAGTCGGAAGATCCAGAGGGAGGTGAAGGTTGAAGTGTTGAAACACCCGAAGCCAAAAGATTCGAAGAGCTGAGAGTCATGGATCTATAAGTGGACACTNTAGAGAAAATCTAGACCGTTGGATCCAAGAGTACACATGTCGACAAGTCGGAAGATCCAGAGGGAGGTGAAGGTTGAAGTGTTGAAACACCCGAAGCCAAAAGATTCGAAGAGCTGAGAGTCATGGATCTATAAGTGGACACTTTTCAATAGATCATGAGCTCTAGGAAATTTGAAGTGGGTTTTCAGTTTAAGATTTGAGATTACCGAAGTGCGAAGACCTGAAGACCCGAAGTAAAATCTGGGTCATGAGATCTAAAGGAGATGTGGTGTGAATCCATGAACTTCGGGTAAAGTAACAAAGTGGTCCATAGCCATTGGATTTAGAGGATACGTGGTGCATATCTATGAGCTCTGCGTAAATACCTGAAGTAATCCTCGATTGTTAGATCAGGGAGACACATGTCAGTGGATCACAGACTTTGGGTAAAAACCATTGGGAAAAAGAAGTTTGAGATTTGAGATCTAAGAAGTCCGGAGAACCAAAGGAGATCTTGACCGTGAATCAAGAAGAGGGTCACAGGACCATTGATCTGAGTTGAAAGGTCAAACATCCGAAGTGGGAGAAAAATCGTTGATTGAGCAGGACAGGTGTCATCAGATCATGAGTTCCGGAAGATTTGAGTATGGAATAAAGTTGTGTTTGAGATTTCAAAACCCCGAAGTCCAAAGTTGCGAAGGAGATTGTAGTCATTGATTGAAGGAGGGGAAAATCTAGTTTGTATATTCGAAAGGCATAAATCTGAACCGTCGATTTAGACGTTATCGTCAAGATCGCGAGATTGATGATCCCATAGCATTGCAGGAACAAGAGTTGTGTGGAGTTTAATATATTAAGGGTGGGCCGCAATTCAAACCATGGTTTCATCAGAAGGACATGTGGAAGCTTGAGGATAATTGCGGGCCCAAAAGTAGTTTAACTTTAAACCACTTATGGGTGCACCCGCAATCACGTGATCATCGCCCAAGGCCAGATTCAAGAGAGGGATTATCTAAAAAGGAGTTATCGCTCAACACTCTAAGATTTCGCAGCAGAGAGAAAGGAAAGGTCACAGTTTCTATCGGACCTATACCAAGAAGCTGAAAGGGCTTGTGTCTTAATATAGAAGGAAACCATTAAGGTTTCAGAGAGTCATTAGACTCAAGAATCAAATATCCTTTGACTGGTAGGTTGTGCGTCCCTACAGGGGAGTGGGGGGGATTCGTCGTTGTGGTATTATATGTGTGGGGAATAACAAACAAAATGAATGTGTCCTATAGACCTATCATCCTTCCTCTAAAATAACATTGGGCCTTCCAATAACACTCAATAATGGGGCATGAACCTACCAAAAGAGGAACTAGTGAAGGTGTGAAAAATCAGTTATAATGAGAGGTAAAGGGTGCATATCCAAAAAGAGTTGGCGATATTTCCCAATAGCCACACAAAATATGATTTAGGTTTATTTTTATCCCACAACTTCCACCTGTGTATAAAATCCTAGGTTTTGGCCACTAGGTTACCTCGTTCAAGTATGATAGGGGACTCCCGGCCTTAAAAAGAGGTCACGAGCTGGGTAGCCTCACAAGAGTTGGGTGTCTCAAGAAGGAATGCGTAGAAAAATCAGTCCTTGGCACTCACCCGTTTACAAGTATATCCCTATCTTATGCCTTTGGAACACTTGAATTAGAGTATTTTAATTTCCCTAAATTGTCAACCACTAAGTTTCAAATGAAAAGAAATAATGGGGGGTTATTTAGACACCTACCCCCCAAATCGTAACTCAAACTAAAATATTGTTTCTTGACCTCTTATGGAGGATTTTAGTTATTTCTTATGGTTTCATTTTAAAAAGTCTTTGATATTGGATTCATGGATCAATATCATTTTCGTAGGGGTGTGGAAAGGGTATTTTTAGAAAATGTAACTCTTTTCTAATCCTCCTAGATTTCTTATGAGAGCAGGGAGGAGAGAATACTAAGACTAAAATTATCTATTTAGATTCCTTTGGATGTGTGCAAGGGTGATTGTGAGCATACAAATAGTGATTTGTGTTTGAAGTTGTAGCATGTGGACATTGTGGGGTCATTTAATTGTTTTAATTAATCACTAAGTGTTTGTGCAATCCTTGCAAAATTGCAAAATTAGACTTTGATTGTAAGATATGTGGACATGTGGGATCCTTTCAAATCCTTTTACTCACTAAGTGTTTACCATGCAAAAAAGAACAACTATCCTAAATTTTGTATTGTTGTGGACATTTTGGGTCCTTACAACACTTTTAGCTCTTATTTTTCAAAATAAACCATGAGGTGCCTTATGGATCTGGCCTCACCTACTTGTGTGATTTTGAAAAAACATGGAAAACTAAAGAAAAGGTGTGCACATTATGGGGTGCTTACTTATCACTTTAATTTATGTCTTATGTTTGATGTTCAAGGGAGATGGAGAAAGCTTATAAACCCCATTTTGTTTCACCAAGATCACTCAAAGGAGTGCAAGGTGAAGACCATACTTTGGGGAATATAAGAAGTCTCCTAGTCTCAAAAATGATTGATAAAGAAAACCCATCTAAGAGTATGAATGTTTCAACTATCCATCCACACAACAAGATAAAAGAGATTGTGATTATTTTTATCTTCATAGTACCTATTTTAGCTAATTACTACGCAAGAATGAACTCAAAGTATGATTTGTTAGATTTACAAAGTTCATAAAAATAAATCCTATCACTTGACTTTTGGGAAAAAAAATTAAAGGGGATCCGTGCAGGTTTTGAGCTCAACAGTTGTGTTATTCACATGGGTTTTCTGGTAAAAAAGTTGCATGTATCAACACGGGTCCATGCAGAACCAAATACTTAGACAAAGAATGAATTGTGTACTTTAACACGTATGATTCTTTGATAGTCGTGTTTATGTTGAACTTTGACGTGAAGAAAAAATATGGAGGGGATTTTACAAATTTGGGGTCTAGACTCAAACCAAGTGCTCAGGAAGGTCGGTTAATCAACCTATAAAAGTATAAAGGTGAGAAGAAGGTCTCTTGGAGCCTACAATAGGATAATTTGACTTGGGGACTATTGAGGCAAAGAATGCTCAAGAAGGTCAGTTAATCAACTTGTAAACACTGAAAGGTGAGAAGAAGGGATCTTGGGTCCTACAATAGGAGAATGACTTGGGGACTGTTGAGGTAAGGAATGGAAAGTCCTCACTCAATCATTTTTGAATCCCACTAGGCTAGTTAAGATAGGTGGGAATGTTACCCTAAGCTTATAGCCTGTTTAAAATTATCAACCAACCCTCAAGAAATATGTTCTCGGGACTGATGTTATTATCCAATTATATATTTTTGCTTAAAAAATGTAAATAATTGTTTATGTATAAATTTTATGAATATTCAAATGAACAAATAAAGAACGCGTACATATGAAAACAATAAACACAAGTCTTAATTGAGAATAAACCAAATCTTTATTAATGATTACTTTTCTGAGTTATAACCAAATTTCTCTTTACAAACCCCTACGCGGGTATGGACTACAATCAAACTTGGAAGTCTATGATGGTATTTAAAATCATACAAAGACAATTGATGACTGAAATAAAAATACCAAGAATGAAATAAACTAGATCAATCCAAGCCACAAGCTCATCAAGTCTTGACTCTACAAAACAACCTTAATCGGAACTAAAAAACAATTTGTAACTTCTAATCAAACTAAAAAAACTACCAAGATAAATGATTGAACTTCTAAATCATGTCAAAAGTCTATGCTTCTTAGTCCTTTCTTCTTTTCCACCTTTAGAATAATCATGATGTCAACAAGAGGATTCAACACTCATAAAAATTGGAAAATGAAAGAATGAATATCAGAAATCTCACTTGAAATGAGAGAAAACCTTATCAGAAGTATCTCTCTCTAATTTATCATGTCCTCCTTGTCCTTTCTTCCTTTTATTATCCAAAATGTAGTTTTCAAGTAGTTCAACTACCTTTAGTTGCTAAAGTTTAAATACCTTTATTTAATAATAGGAAACATATATTTATGATGAGGATAAATAATAAATAAATATAATAATTAATAGGTGGGGCCCCTTTGTGTGTCTTTAGTTGTTTAATTTTTCAATCATTACCTTGTTCCTCCATAATCATATCCACACATTATGCACATATCATCGTAAAAATAAATATAAATAACGGTTGAAATAACCATGCCTCATGATAATAAACATGTGTATCTCCCAAAAATTTTAAAAGCATGATGTAAATATCTTAAAAATTAATAATAATATCAGTTGTCCAAAAGATATGTGTCTCAAAGTCAAATCGATGTCACTATGAAAATACAATAAAGTTAAAAATCATATTTTTTTGTGTGAAGATGTTTTTCTTTGTGCACTACCCTCTGACAATGTTTCTCTTTGTCTGATCAAATCTGCATCAACATATTTATTTTCTTCACCCTTCAATATCTTCGAGTGCATGTAATCAAAGGTGATATTTATCACACCATCTTCAAGTCTAAGTGGCAAGTATTTGATGGTGTACGCAGATGTTTTAGAGGAATCTGAACTAAGTGATATGGCAAGCTACTTTCCCCTACTTGGTTGGGGCTCAATAACAAGGACTTTGTAATTTTTCGAGAGATAAGGGGAATGCACATGTGAATCAAACAACTAAAATGGTAATGAAGGAGGTGGAGGAGGGAGATGTAGTGACATGGTTGGCCAATGAACAACACCATAATGGGGGTTGACTGTCGCATTGCTCCAACCATTATTGATTAGAGGCTAAGATTGTACATGTGGTTGATTATGGATATCAACAACACTTGGATGTGATCAATATAATTAGGTTGAAAAGGGGGTCTCATTGGTGGTTGAGGTGGATGAAAATTCGGGTGTCCTATGAGGTTCAAGTAACCAATATGAACTAACTGATTAAATTCCTTAGAGTTTGCATCAAAGTGTATGGAAAATCTAATCCTCTTGTTTCTACCTCTCTACAAAAAGGAATTTGTCCCTCTACCTCTATTTCCCCTATTACCTCTATTTCCAGACCAGTTACTTCCTCTGCTAAAAAACATCATCTATACACATCCATTTCCAAATTAGTACATATATAAAAGACGCAACATATAAAACATCTAATACAAATTTTCAACATGATTAGATTTGTCTATGAGAGTAACACAACCATGTAACACAAAAGGGAGATGAACAGGAAAAATGATACCAATATATCAACACAACCTCTGCAAATGCCAAACTCTTCTTTAAAATATGAAATTTGATCTGAATCTCTTCACTTGCACAAACCATTTTATTTTCAAAATATGAATAGGGAAATGTATGGAGAATGAGATTTGTATGGTTGGGAGTATAATAAAAGAGGAATAACTTGTGAACAACGATAATATGACATGAATGCATGATAAATTGTTCAAATTAAATAATTATAGCTATGCCTGTATATTTTTCTCATAAAACTAATCATCCTTCATACCATTCCCAATCATATGCATCTGTTGTAAATAATTCTCAAATTTTGTTAATCATTCATCATGTTGTTCACTTTTTTTCTATCAATCTGAAAGTCATTTCTATCTCATCATTTAATTATATAGACGAGAAACAAATTGGAAAATGGAATTTATGAGAAGGATTGGGAATCATAGCTTATGAAAAATGATATGTATGAGGGAAACATGAAAGTCTATATAACAATCCTTTAAAACATATGACCTAAACCAATTCTCTTTTCTTATGCCATCCAACATATCAATAATCACAAGTAACATGTTTTTCATTCCATCATAACTGAACACATGCATAATGTGTCTCCAATATGACATTGAATTGATTTTAATACTCATACTCATGTATTCTCAAATTAATTGATATGAACATAAATATACATAAATAGATATTCATAACATAATTAATTAATAAATAATAATAAGTATTAATAATGAAAGGTCATGTCTCAAAGGACATGACTATTGGTTAAGGGAACCCCTACGTGGGTATATTAATGAGCCCTCATTCTCATTTGTAATCATCTTATATCTTATCTATTCATATATTATTTATAGTCCTATATGGATTACTTTGTTATATTCCAAGTATCATGGATTATTCTTGTGTGAGCGAACTTTGTTCGTCTCATTTGGTATCAGAGCTTCGTTTTCTGATCCCGGCCTTTGGCCAGCCTCTTTATCAGACCTTGTCTGAACTGGATTTTAGCCACACACAAAAAAATTCAGAGTTTCTTTGATCTGGTCTTTGACCAACAACTGGCCTTTGGCCATTTAAAAACTCAAAATTCAGTTGGAGAAGATTATTTTCCATTGAAAAAAAATCTGCTATAATTTTTAAAGTCAAAAAAAATAAAAAAATATCAAAAATATTCTATCTTCAATTAATAACAGGTTAACTGTTACAGTGGTTCAAAAGTCTATTGAAGAAATTGTTCTTCCACAATCTATTTAAAAAATTAATAAAAATAATAAATAAATTAAAAAAAAAAAAAAAAACGTAACCTTTTTCTTAA
>SNQJ01S0022981.1:0-37226 GCA_010110895.2 Picea sitchensis | reverse complement strand
AAAGAAAATAAACGTCGTCTCAATTGGTACCGTCCGTTGACATTATATCTTTCCATACAAAATTAATAATTGAAGTAGTTGGTGCATCCGTACAGTCGCGACCTTCCGAAAAATTAACCAGTCAACACCACATAAATGATAAATCATCGTGTGGATTGATAACATAAGGTTTAAAAAAAATAAAAAATTAAAGAAATCATATAACAAAACAAAACTAAGCTTATATAACTATACGCATAGTATTAAAGCACGTGAGTTCTATGTTGACTAAGAATTTATCATCAACAAAAACATAAAAAGTGATTGTTCTCCCACATCAAAAATTATATCATAATATAACCTTATATTATATTATTATATTGAGTTATATCATATTTAAAAGGGTTGATCTTTCAATCTAAGATTAAGAAAAAAAAAAGGGTATTAAAAAAATATTTAAAAATAAAGGAATAAAGTGATATTTCAAAAATTTAAAGATTGAAGATATTAAGAACAGAAAAAGGGGATTATCAAAGAAATTTTATATTTCCAAAGAATCCATTGAAGACCTTAATATAAGGTGATTTCGTGAAAAGGAATTTTTCTAAAAAACGATTGAAGAAACATTTAAAAAATCATTTATTATGGAAGGATATCAAGATAACTTAGAAATACAATCACGAATATTGGAAGGAGAACTAGGACATTATAAAGCGAGCAATAAACAATTACAATTTGAAATTGAGAAGGAAAAATATTTTAATGGGTTAACACAGAAAGATAATCGCTACTTCAAAGAGCGTATTCGGGAACTCATTGCACAAAATGAAGAACTAAATACTGAAAGACAAAAAATGGACCAAGATTTACTAGAACAAGATGAAGAAATATTACGATTAAAAAATCATAGTGAAAAACTTCTTACTCAAATTAAGAAGTCAAGGGATACAAAACAACCTATCCAAGAGTTGGAGCAAGAGAATCAATATCTTGTGAAGAAATTATTAGGAAATGATGAAGAAGCTTCTCGTTTGAAGAACCTTAATCAAAAATTGCTTGAACAAATTAAAAAGATGAAAGATGAAAAACCCGAGAATCGAAATATTATAAATAAAGTCGTAAATTAGAAGATGAAGAAGAACTTTCACGCCTAAAGGTTCATAATCAAAATTTACTAACACAAATTAAAAAGTTGAAGCATGATAAGAAGACTTTACAAGAAAAGCTAGATCGCAAAACATCATCAGTCGATAAGGAAATGATGACAAACCCAATCAACCTTACAACTCAAAAGGAGGAAAATCTAGTTGATGTAAAGAAGTTTTCAAATGTCGAGGTACAAACAAACCAGAGATATCAAGAAGACTCAAGTCCAAAATTTAATAAACAAAAACCTACAAGTATACGAAGTAAGGATCGAGTTGCAAGGATGCCTTATCGACATCCTAATCACAAAAATCGATACTTTAGCCAATCATTGTATCAACAGAAACAAATGACTAGTATGTCGAAGAATATTACTTCCACTACAAGTAATGCTCAAAATAGAAGTTATCATGGGAGTCAAAATACGTCAAGTCCTTTCCAAGAAACCTATAACAACCCAAGTCCACAAAAGATCGGATTAGGATGGGCAGACTCCTTTACAATTCGACAATTCTTCTCAACGCTTAAAAAATCCTATCGTCTCAATTCCTCAACGATTACTAACTCAATAATGAAGAATCAGGCGACAATAACTACAAGCTAGCGCAACAGATAAGTCTTCCATAAAGTATTCTTTGAGGACAAAGCATTTTTAAGGGGAAGGCAATGTTATGAACATAAATATACATAAATAGATATTCATAACATAATTAATTAATAAATAATAATTATTATTAATAATGAAAGGTCATGTCTCAAAGGACATGACTATTGGTTAAGGGCACCCCTGCGTGGGTATATTAATGAGCCCTCATTCTCATTTGTAATCATCTTATATCTTATCTATTCATATATTATTTACAGTCCTATATGGATTACTTTGTTATATTCCAAGTATTTTGGATTATTCTTATGTGAGAGAACTTCATTCATCTCATTAATCCTTAAGAGAGTTAATACAATAACAATAATAAATCAAAACCAGAGAGTTATATCATGCTTACCATAAATTACTGCATTTATCCTTTTTCAATTCAATCCAAATAGTTTGAAATATGCCAGCGCATAACCACATATGTATACACATAAAAAAATCAAATAAATCTAAAAATACTTCAACCAAAAATCGTTTAAATCAGGAAAGTGAGGTTAAGCAACTAAAATGGAAGAGATATTGAGCATCATGTGTTTAAATAGATACGGATTCGAGTATGTTGAATCCCCAGGTTAAATATTAGTTTCAACTGTAAAGATAATGGGATTGGGTCTGTTAATAGTCAACACTTTATTCATAAATTACCTTCAAAACCATGACTAATAACCTTTCATATTCAAAACAGTCTTTCCCAACAAACCATCATTAGGCTTAAGGGCCAACACCCAAATTGCATACAGGTTCGAATTTTATTTGGCCAGGGCCAAGACTTAAAACAAAAAATATTCCAATTAAAATAAATCCAGAAAGAATAAATACACGTGAACAACAAACAAATAAGGATGTGCTCACCCAATTTCATGCACTTCAACACAAAAACTAGTTAAATCTTGTTGTATTCAAAACAAGAATGGGTTCGAGCCATTCATTTTTAAAAATTGATGACTAAAATTGCAACTAGATTTGACATGTGTTTCAAGTAAAATTAAATTAGCTGGTAAATCATACTATGCACAACATGTTTGACTCAGGTTTGAGTCCATTTCTTGACCCAATTTGGGAATACCAAATCCCATAACCAAAATTCTTTCAACCCAAGTGTAGTTTTTTTCAAAGAAACAAAGCAAAGTTATGAACCAAACTTCATGCATTTTGAATCAATGAAAATGACTTCAATATTGTAGGTTTTGTTATAGAAATGAACTTGAACCACTTTTGTTTTTAAAATGTTAAAATAAATATAGCCTAGCTTAATAAAGTCATGTCTAAATTCACCCAGAACATGGTTTCTTGAACTCACGTTCGAAATCCATGTTGTTTATTCATCAAGCTATAATAGGCTTTTTTTATTCATTCCCAAAATCATCAAACCTTGTAATAGTCAAGAAACAATCAAGTTTAGAACCCTTCTCTATTTTAATGTGAACCAGGAGAAAACCCAAAACATTTTCTACCTTTAAATTTTTTTTTGAACAATCATAACAAACGAAAAGTGAGAGTATGAGAACAAAATTACAGAGCTTCAACAAATTCTCAGAAAAAACCATATTCTCCTTTATTTTCTTCAAGAAATGACAAAGTAGGGAAATAAAACATTATCATGTACATAGTATGCTACCAGAGCCAAAACTTAATAAGTGTAAATACAAATGCTTTGCAAGATATGTAAGATAAGTTGCGAGATAATACCTTATAAAAATGTTCTTTTATACCATTGTAGAGAGCCAAGAGCGGTTACAACCACTAGGAGCGAGGTTTTGGACCAGAAAACAGAGCTCAAGCTCTCTCAGCAACAAGAAAAAAATGAAATGAACCTGGAAAACCCTAAATATAGCAAGGTGAAGAATGCAAGACTGTGGAGTAAATGCTTACATACCCTCGTATTCAATGCATGGTCAATTCCATAACTCAATGAAAATATAATATTGCAAACCACATACCATAACATATGCCACATCAACAAATGTAAACCTATATCATATTCCACATAATATGTCAAACCAATCATGAGCTCAAACCAAGTTCCAAGCAAATGCAAAACCCACGAGCCATATTAGTTTTTCAATCATCCCTTGTCACTTCTCAAAACTAATCGAATTATCATCCACATGCGATGATAGGGTCTAATAATTATTGTTATCAATCAAAATGCTTCTATCATGTGACCAACATATCATATGAAACCAACCCAAGAATTTATACTATGCAACCATATACATATTCACCACCTCTTAAACTAATTAAAACCTTTTGAAATTTATACCATGCACCATATATAATATACCATCAATCCAAACCTTATACCATACAACAATGTATATGTGCCATACATATCATACCAAATATCAATTCCTTGTAACTTATGTCATCCCATAGTATGAGCTATTTCCATAGAGGATCCAAATGAATAATAAAATATTTGACATAATATATTATGACTTTGATAGCAAGGTGACTTATATATGCATGAGAAAAATACATAACGTATATGCACCATAAAACTTGTATTTTTTGTGTTTCAATTGCATGAGTTGAATTATTCTAACCCATTTTTCATGTGTAACCATCTATATCATAGATTTCATAGTTTTCTTTCGATAAGTGTTATCTCATCCAAGTGAAAATGAGAGGCAACCACCATTGCATTAAACTGGAATGTATTGTCATGCCAAGAATAATCAAAGGTTTGGAACCCTTAGCATCATATGTTTGAAGAAGATACAAGAAATTATTGAAAATTAATATCCATGATTTTTCTTAAAGGGGACCCCACCTACAAATTATATATCATAATATAAATAAAAAATCCTCTAAATCCTTTGGAAGATCTTATATCAGGTGACAATATTTCGAGTCAACGAGGACCTTGGTGGAGTCACCAATATGTGAGGAATAATTTTTCACAAGGGTGAGAAAATAACAACCCTTTGAGTGAAATGGAGAAGGATTTAATTAATAACACCCGAGAGGGAAGTATGAGCACAAATGGACTCTTCTACTCCTTGGGAGGTCCTTGTTTTTCCCATTAAAACCTTTTCTTCTCCTTTTCACAAAAGAAGTAAAAATGGTGTGAATAAATGCACCCAAGATCTCAACAGGAGAGAGGTTTGGTACACCAAACAAGATTAGTTATGAAGGTGTGAATGAACTTAAGAGAAAAGACCATTCTTTGAGCTCAAACCAACATCGTAACAATACATTGATTGATTCCTCTTAATGCATACTCATGGAATTATTATATAGGCTCTCTTCAATTTTTTATTTGTCTAGATCTAAGTGTGAAAGAGGATCCCTCATAGGGGTGGATACCCTACCATTTAAGTGGTATTGGAGATATTATTAGAGCTGGAGAGTCGACCCCTTCAAGTACACCTGAATTAAGGTTATGTGAGATCTGAATAGCCTCATTAATGTGGCATATATCATACTATCGTGGGTTTCAATGGTGACATTCATTTCGAGGTGCATTAATAGAGAAAAATATTCTTTGCTATCCCACGCTAGTGTGCGCTAATGGCACAAAATATGTTTTGGCATGTCGCGTAGATTCATAATGACCCACTCTCCATAGTTGTTTTCCTTTTTGAATAAAGCATGTTAATGCTGAGAGAATGTCATTTGGTGTATTAAAGTGATGACTTCTTCAATGATGACCTGTATAGATTGTTGAGTGAATTTTTGGTGATAACACTTGGCAAAGTCCACATGGGAGTCACATGGAGTATAAGAGTTCATCAATAGTACCATTGGGGTGAAGCAAGTATGTCCTCTATCCTCTACATTGTTTGGTATTTACATAGATGAGTTGGAGTCTTTACTCCAAGATAATATCTAGCACAAGGATGGGTGCCCCCTTGACCAAATATTGGTCTCCATTCTCTTTTTTTTTGTCAATGATGTGATCCTCTTTCCCACCATGAAAATTTTATAGAGCTATCTTGATGCCTTATCTATTTTTTGAGGTCTTTGTCAAATGAAGATCAACTTTGGAAAAATCAATGTCATGATCTTCAATGGGGCAAAGGATGATCTCTCAATGTATCATTTTTACTTTCTAGGTGTGGAGATAGAGATCACCACCACCTACACATACTTAGGTATTTAGTTATATATGCCTAATTTGGTTTGAAGAATAACATCTAGCCTTGAAACAATAAAAGTTGTGGTTCACTCATTTTCATTGAGTTCCTACGATTTTAGAACCACCTTCATGACATTTTGTCCAAGATGGACCTTATGGAAAACCTTATCAAACCCACAATTCTAAGGTTCATATATTTAGGGGCATAGTTTACTTGATTCAAACTAGTCCATGGTGAAGAGAGTTCAGATCTTCATGTTCTCTCGCATCATCATATGCACGAGGATAGTTCCCCAAGACATTATTTATTCAGAGCTTATGGACCTACCCTTCAATATTGAAACTATAATGGGTCTCATCTCCCTTCTGCATATATTTCTAGGATATGGTGACTCTTTATCCAATAGAAATCACAACCCTTATCTTGTTTACTATTCTTGAAAGGATATAGCCACTACCATCACTTCTAGTTAGGCATGTTGTTGGTTAGAAAAGGTCACCTATCTACTTCAGTCAATAGGCATCTCGATGGACCAGCTCCCCCTTTCAGATATTCTCTCAATTCCCCCAATTGACTTTTACCAACTAAGAAAGAGTTGAATGGGATTAACAAAGAGTACATATTCATAAAATATACTTGGGTTACTTGGGTCGACCAACCACAAGGTTAAACCACAATATGCCCTTCTATGTAGAGCACTTCATGGAGATTATTGGGCCACATAATTCTATAAATATGTATTTAACTCACAACTTCACCTTAAATTGTCAACCATCAAGCATCCAAACTTATGAGATGCTCTACAATGTAAATTAAAACTACAGAAGTCTAATATGATTTAAAACTCTAATGATATTGTAATAAGATAAATTAACAACTATGGAAACTCATCCCATTTCACCTCCCATTGAATAAGGTAATTTCTTTCACTTCCACCTCTTCTTAAAGTATTCTAGATTTCAAATAGAGGTAGGGCCAATTCCTAGTAGATGAGAATCTAAAGAGTGAGAAGACTCCCTGAAACAATAACCATTATGCAGATACTAGACTAAATAAATCATCACCACATCAACTTATGTTTATAGATTCGCATGGTCCACTCCAAAGCACCAATCATTATAATGTGAATGAAGTGAAAGAAATAATAGAAATACATGAAAATAAGAGTGTTTATATAAAACAAAGGACATGATCAATAGAAAAACAACTTACTATGTTCTACAGAAGTCTAAATAAATTCATGACAAAAAATTTAAAGAGAGAAATGAGATGGAAAAAGGGTTCCTACAATCTACCCTTGAGTGGGCCCTAACAAAGGGATATCTTGGAACCTTAAAAGAACTTTCAGAAACAAAACCTCAATCAAACCTTTTTATTCAGAAAATATGTCATAAAAAAAAGGATATAACTATGTCTCTCTATCACAATTCAAACTAGTCTCTAACAACAACAATTTAGAAAATAGAATAAAAAGTTGGCTAGCCTAACTCTAACATCTAGGTCTCCATTTATACTAAAATGATGCAAAAATACCCTAAATAATTCCATCAATCAAATCCTTGATGGATGGATGGTGTCTAATTTAGTGCCTCTTTTCCAGCATAGTTGAGTAAAGAGGGGTTGTTCTCCCTCTTCTACTAATTTGAATTCCAACATACAACTAAGATTTGAAAGAGGTTTAACTACTTGAAGAGTTAATTTTTTCCTTGTATTGTTGGCAATTTGAAGTTCATTCTTCAATTATGAGGGGGGGGGGGTCCCTTGAAGTGATCACTCCCTCAATTGATTGATATGAGATGGATATTTTTCAATAGTGTCAAGGTCGAAGACCCTCTTGATTGATTGGAATGATATTGATCTAGAAAATTCACCATCATTGATGTACTAATCTACCTTCTAGTGAAACCACATTACCTTATGAAATGAAAACTACAAAACCAATCTTAAAAACACTTAAGATTTCAAGCATACATTACATTCATTTGAAATTAATTAAATCATATTCATTTAAATAAGAATAAATAAAATTAATATTGTTTGTTATTCAAAAGTAACATGTCTAGAAAGGTATTAGGTCCATGATACAAATGTATAAAAAATGTGACAACATGATGGGCAATAAAATGAAAATCTAAGGGTCCATCCTCACCTCACAAATGGAGTGTTACACCCCTATTTGCAACAAAAAATTAATTTTTTCATGCTCATTCTTCATCATATTATTATTTCTCTCTACATGCTTCTTTAATATCATATGCTATTATATTCGTGGTAGCATCCTTTTTGTGGTATCTTGCACCTTATTTCGCATTTCTACATATCTTCTTCCATTCCTAGTCCATATATATCTCTCCTATAGAATACCATGATGGAGTGGGATGAAGAAGAAGAGGGAATCTAAATATTAAACCAATCCAACCAAGGTTCATTTTATCAAGGTCTCCACATGAAACTAAGATCTGAAAAGGGTAGAATTTTTCTAAAGGTCTCCACATACAAATAAGATATGAAAAGGGTAGCAGTTTTTCTAAAGGTCTCCACATACAACTGAGATATGAAAATGATAGAATTTTTCTAAACATCTACACATACAACTGATATCTGAAAAGGGTATCCTTTAATCTTTGTAGCGAATGAGGTTTTGTCTTCTTGAGAGTAAGGGAAAGTTCATCCCACCTGCTTTGGCATAGTTGTAGGACCTTATCTCCTTAGATTTTCATAGTGGCTTTGGTAGTGGACTATATCTTCCATTGGTTTTTCTCTTAAAACATGGATAATTCCACATATGAAGTTAATTATAAATTATTCCTTAATACATCTTCAGTCTTGGTGATTTCATCACTTGTCCATAGACTAATACCGATGTATTCCTCCTTGTACCTTTGAAATTCTATGCCACTACTTTCTTCCTTATGTACCCATGAGTATAAGTATATTAATTGAACATCTCCTGTATAAGAGTTGGTAGACCCACTAAAAACATGAAGCATGGCATAATTTTGCAAATAAAATTTGCACAACAAATTCCTTTTCTTCTCATGGAACCAATGATAAATATTAGTGAAATTACTCTGATTGTCCATTTGGAAGGGAAGATACTTATAAATATTACTCAACTAAAACTTATGCCACTACACTCTCAAATGCATGGTGTAATTCCTTGCTAGGATTCTACAAGAAAAAATCTCCTTTACAAGTTCAGCTACTCTAATGATAGAGTTATCCAAAACAAAAATTTTATCAACCCTAATCTATATCTCTCCATCGTCTACTCTTAGGGTCAAATATCCATTTTACAGTTGTCTTGTGGTGTCCATGTAATTCATTTTGAGAATTTTAGACTTCCTCTATGGGTCAAAAATTATTTTTTTCATGTTTCATTAAGGAAAATTGTGTACCTCTGCTTTCTACATCTCTCCTTGAATCTTTAATGGATTTCCATTTAAGGACCACTGCCCTTAATTCCTCCAACTCGTATAGGAGGTCTTCTACATTATTTTGATCACTTCCTATATTGGAAGTTCCTTGGGTTTTTCCCATCCCCATCATAGGACTATATGGAAGGTTATCCAATATGCTATCGATGATAGAGCTAAGTGGAGGAGTTGTTATACTTTGGGATAATTGAGACCTTGTTCTAGCCCTTGGCCTTTTTATTTGAGTCTTTTTAACTCCTAATGAGCTTCCTTTTTTAGGGATGTGAGATCTTGAGTGGGCCTACTTCCTTTTTTTATTTCCTCTTATGGGTTTTCCTCTTCTTCTTATGGTCAATTCCTTCTCTATCCATCATGTTATTTTTATTCCTTAACTTTCCTATGGAGCTTGTCTCTTCATCCCTAACAACCCTATCCTTAAATGTAACGACCCTAATTGGATACATGCTTAAGATTATAAAGTAAAGTTAATTAACAGAATTTAATTATGGTTAACTGAGTAATAATTCAAATTACAGATCACATTTAATGACCTGTGAAATAAAATTAATAGATCAACGAAAAATGATATAAAAATGGTGGCGTATGCAGAGAGGGATAGCCATGGATCCCGAGGAGATAAAACATTAACTCATGACGAAGGACGAAGGACGTAGGGTGGTTGGAGGAGTAACTGCTTGAGTCGATCGGGAGGAATAAGGGATGGGAAGAGGGGGATGTGTGCACCATTCGGCGGGGATGGATGTTGCGGACTGTATTTGTTGAGCCAACTGTATTGGCGGTGACTATGGTATTTTTCCGTGAGCAGAGAGCCTCTGGACGGTGATGTTTGGTCGTGAGAAGAGAGCCTTTGGATGGTGGTGTGTTGCTGTGAGCAGCAAGTTTCTGTGCACTGTTGTATTTTGTGGACTTTTGGAATTTCTGGGAGCACAGAGTTTTGAGGCTGTGGCTTTTGATCAGGGGAGGCACTGAGTTGCTGGAGGTTTTGGGCACAGAGGGACAGGATATCCGTAGATATCCTGGAGCTAGGTAGTTTTCCTAGTTGGTAGGGAGGACAGTAGTTTTGGGCAACTATTTTCCTGTTTGTGGCAGGATTGATCTGTGTAGCAGGGAGCAGAAAGGCAACAGCAAGGCACAGTGGCAACAACAATTAGCATAAGAACCAGGTACATTGTTAAGTTATGTATTTATTTCTTTCTGTCATGAATTCAGTATTTATTGATAAATCTAAGAAACTGAAGTTGTTTTTATGAGAATCACTATTATGCTAAGAAGTTATTGTTTCAGATTACTTTCACAAAATGTTTAGGAAACTTAAATGATGTTAGAATTATATGGGCATTACATTAAATGATACAAAATATTCATTTCTTATTGTTAAGGATCTATCCCATGAAACTTGATGTAGTTCCCTATCCAATGCATCACATATAAGTAGTTTTACTAACCCATGGCAAGATACTCTTGCAAGTTTCCCTTCTTGGACCTTTGTGCTCATCTCTTTGAAAAACTAGAGCAAGAAATGTGGGACACTTAAGTTTTATCAATTATTCTAGTGTAAACAATATCTTAATTGGTATAATAGTTTGAAATGGTATATGCATGTACTAAGTTGTATCTCCCCTCACAAGTTATGTATCTAATAAGGTGAAGGGCTTACTCATCCCAAAGTTCTAGTAAGATACTCCTTTTGACACATTGTTTAGTGTCCTACGTGGATTCATATGACATGGTAAATCCTTGCATGGCCTCTAGGGTTGGAATCTTATCGAATTTTTCCCAAGGTGGTCCAATGTGGATCCTTTTCACCCTTACAAGGAATTTAATATATACATATATCTTTGAACCTTTGACTATAAAAATTCACCCTTTGTATTTCTCTCTGGTAGCATGGATTTGGAAGCTTTGGGAAAATTCCATAGTCAAATCATCATCAAATACCAAACCTACACTCTATTGAAATACTCAAGACATTGATATTTCTGGAATATTTCAACAACTTCAAGGTTACAATAGAGTTTAGATGTATTTTTGGGCTCTCTCCTATTAAATATTTCCCCCATTGTTGTCTGTGATGACAATATATTAGACTATATAAACCATTATTTTTCTTTGATTCTACTAATATTTTTAAAATTTTGAAATTACCTTACATCTATCGCACTTTCTATTGAGAACTAAACTGTAAGAATCTAGTCTCAAAATTGTTCCAATTGTTTTGTCAATATTAACAATACTTAATTTTATTTAAGATAGAAAAAACACATTCCCATTACCTTGTTGTCTTATGGTTTAGCCTTGAAGTAGTTTTCCTTCCTTTGTATTCTACCTATTCCTTTGGAAAATCAATTCATATCTCCTTTGACATAATGCGGTAGCCAATCCTTAACCATCAACACCTATGTACTTTGAGAATTTAACTCTCCCTTTCTCTGTATTCTCAATTTGGAAGAGTGAGCTAGCATAATACATGGTATGAATACTTCATGGGTAATGCTACCCCCTCTCATCTAGGGGTAACTAGAGGAGATCATTCTCCATGATCCACATTGTAGATAGTGATCCTAGAGATGATGACCAACATTCTCCATAGACAAAAACCCCTCATATGACTCTTTCTCATCATTGCTCAAATCATTCACTTTATCAACATACTCATCCAGTGATGGCGGTCCAACACCCATAAGGTATATTAGCCATAGTTTCACACAAAGTGTTACATTTAATGTATTGGGAATTTAGGTAAGTATCATGGGTTGAAGTAAAATAATGAATCATGATGCTTGGAAGTTATGATATTGTCCTTGTTTCACCTTGGTGGCCATCATATGTATTCTATAAAAGTCTTGTCACTCTTGAGGAAAAGGGGTACTACAAAGAGCCATCCCCTTCCATACTAAAAAATTTCCATCCAGTTTCCTTTCAATGTCTCAAATTTTGGGAGTGGTTGTTACATGTATCCCAAAAATATTTGCAATTCATTTTCCTATGAGAATAAGGGGACTTAATTCAATTATATCGATGCAATAAATGCATAAACATGAAAATGAGGTTGCAAAGTAAATAAATGAATATCAAAAGGTAATATAGGGGTGGAAAGAAACAATGTTGAGGAAAGAGTAACTCAATGCATTAAGCACTCCCTCTATGAAGGATCTCATGGATATGAACATCAAATGTGGGATTTCATGTCAATGACACCTTGACCATGAAGTAAACCCCAAGTCATATCATTCACTCACACTAACACTTTGATGGGTTTCTCAGGAAATATTCCTCTACTTGGGTATTGACACACCTAATAGGGTTCTATGATGGTCCTCCCATACTTAAACTTGGAAAATTACATAAAGTCATAATACAGTGTGAAGTTTTAAGAAGATACCTAATGTGAAATACTTAGGTGGATTTTGCATTAAAATGTAACTCATTTTTTATGATTCTAATGACTCTTGTATCCATGATGGTTGGTATCACTTGATTCTTTGATACCTTTATTGATGATGATGCACACTTGATATGGTCCTTTGGAGGACATTCATGATGTTTCTCCCACACTTCATGGAGGACGTTGAACACTGCATGGAGGTTTTTGGAGACTTGATGATGAGCGTTCAATTATATGATGAATTGGAATGTGTCTTGACTCTTGCTATCAACTTTTGGACCATGGATGTTGCACTCTTGAGCTTATATGTTGTACCATGAGCTTGATGTGTAACTTGGAGATAAAATGTAAACCCTTAGGACGTTGCACCCTCTTGAGGATGTTGAGGTTTGGCTTGATCATGTTACCTTTGGTGATGATATTACACCTCTTTGGAGAGGTCATGGATCCCTTTCCCTTGATGACGTGATTATTTTGAGCTAAGGCATTGCACATGTGATGGGGCATCATACTTGAGGATGATGTGACACTTTCTTGTGCCGACCTATCATGTTGGATGATGAGTTGGCACCTTTTTTATGAGGAGATATGACCTTATTGATGAGGAGGCACACTATTTTTAACATTTTGGGGAGAGACATGACTTGTGGATACTTTGCACCCCATTTGGAGATGGCATCACCATTCATGATGCTTCTACACTCACATGTGGAACTTTTAGAGGATTTTTCATGATTTTGCATTGTATCTTTGTTTTAGAGGCATCTTTTGGGGTCAAACTAGACCTATCTACTCTGTATCATGGATCTATAATATTTTTAGGAGATTTTAGTGGATATTATCTCAATGAGGAAAATTTCTTGGTTTCCTCATATAAAAAGAGGAAGTTCTCCCTCATTTATTCATCATTCCTACTTATGGAGGATTACTACTACTTGTCTCTTATTTACTTATATTTTTCATATGGATGAATAACTCATTCAAATTCTTGGACAAATGACCTATGGATGATATTTCCAGTTTGATGGATGATTTTCATGTTTATGTTTTGTTGGACATGTAAATTGCGTTATTGTAACATTAATGTAAATATGAAGAGTCGTAAGGTGATAGGAAGAGTCATCCATTAGGGAATAATGACATTCATTTACTTTGTATTTATGCACCTATCATGTTAATACAAATCACATCAATGGAGTTAGATTTACTTCCAATGCCTAACCTAACACTGGTATCAGAGCTAGGATAACTCCATTATTTGATTCATGGAGTTTCATTTCCTCAAGTGAACATAAAACACATCCTTTTTATTCTCTGGTCACTCCTCTACTCTCTGGAAGTTTGATCGATTCCTTTTCAGTCTACATTCTTTTATGAAATCCTTTCTTGGAACTCTCTCATTATACTTGTTGGAAACCCTGATTTTTCTCTCATTCACCTACGACTGCACTCCACACCCCTCGATTTTTCTCTCAATGCACTCTTCACAGGTTTCTCCTAACGTGAAAACCCTAATATAGTTGTACACTTCACTCCAGTCGAATATAGCTAAAATATGGTATAGATTGAATCCACATACCATATAATCCACATTATTCTATAAAAACCCTATGTTGAGACTGCCCACACACCTCCATCAAACTCCTGGTATATTGTTTGCACGAGCTATGAGAATATTGATTCACCAATTATGAGTGTATTATTCAAACATTTTTATCCTTACATGAGCTAATTCATGGGATTCATATATAATTTCATCAATTCACACATGCAAAAAAATCATTCCTCATTCCCCAATGCTCAATGCATCAATGGTGAATCCTAGTCTCACACAACACTAGTGAAAATACCTTGAACTTGTCTTAACCTGGTTGTTGCAATGCTCCTCTCCCCTAGACTAAAAATTCCCCATTCCTCAATGCATCAATGGTGAACCCTAGTCTCATGCAACACTAGTCTCACTTCCTCAACACAAAACTAGTATCACACGCCTCCTAAATCACATGACATCAATGTAGCACTAGTATCACATGCCTCCTGAATCACATGCCTTCTCTCACACATCCCCCAAGTGTCGAGTACATTTTTTATACATTAAAACATAATGGGGCACATTGAAGCATAATCCTTCTTGGTGCAGAAGTTGTGTATTCATTCTAGTCAGTATTCTTAGTGCAACAACATTGTATTCTTTTATTCTTGGTGCAGTAACATTACCATTAATTTATTTCTAAATGTGCATAAAAGTAGAAGAAGATGCACTCTCTCATTACCATCATCAATGTAGTGTTGATTGGTAAAGAGAACTACAAATCATAATAAAGGAATATCAAAAGCACATTGATAGTCAATGAATTATGGAAAGGCATTTGTGAAGCAACAACATTCCCTGACAGAATCACTAAAGAAGAAGTAGAATCATGCTATGAGTCTAATACCTTAGAATGAAGTTCTAAGAGTAGAAAACCAGGTAGTAGAGTAGACATCCCAACATCAAACAAAGAGCGTGCCATATGGGAGGAAAAAGACTAGAAAGCATGTGTTGTGATCTCTGTGATTATAAGTGAGGATGCTAATAATCATATTACTTATATTAATGACTCTTATATATGTTTGAATGAATTGTATGACACACACTCTGAACTGGAACTCATACAACTAATGGTGAGGCTTTTCAACCTAGACTTGAAGAATGATAACCCTTTGGCTTTAGCTAAAAAAATCATAGCCATAATGCATGAAATTGAGGCCACTAGAGTGAATATATATCTCCCTCTCATATCCTTCATTAAGGACCTCTACCCTACATATTCTCACTACCTTGAATTGATTCAAGAAATAGGCCAAATGAAATCCATCACATTTGACAAGATGGTGGAGAAAGTTGCAAAATGTGAGAAATCCTTTGGAAAGAATTCACCTCATTCAAATGGAAAGATAGTGTACCTTGATTATAAATAGACGAGTAAACCACATGATTATTCCATAGGAGAAATCAATAGAATAGGATGTGGATGTGGAATAAAGACTTTCAGAGTCAGGGGGTAGACAAAACCAAGGGGATAGATCCAATCTTCATTGTACCCATTGCAAAAAGAATGGGCCACATGAAGAAAATGAATATAAGGTTCCATGGGATAATATCAAATAAGACATATAGAATAATAAAGAGGACAAAGGTAAAACTTTAGAACCAACAAAAGTAAATCCACCTAAATATTCCCATTACATTGTTTCCCATTTCAATGTAAGAGTAACTGAATATTTATTTAACACTTCATATAATCCTTGGAAAGATGCATGGATTCTTGACATAGGTGCAACCTCCCTCATGAAATTTCAAAGAGAATTCTTCGAAGACTTCAATGACACTGTAGATGGAATAATTCATTTTACAAATAAGTCGAGTCTCAAACCTTCGGGAATGGGCATCATCAGACTTAAGTTGCATGGATTCTTGGACTTTATTATGCATAATGTGCTCCATCTTCCTGAGCTACAAAGGATCTTGTTGTCCCTTGTGCACATCCAATAGCAAGGCCACTCTGTTCATACGATCGGTGGAAAAGTTGAAATATGAAAGGATTCTGACAACATGATTGTTATGACCAAAATGAAAGATGGAAGACTATTAAAGTTGAATGAGACATCTTACCATGCACAAAATGATGCAGACCTCTCTCATCACAATGAAATTATAATGTCATCTAATATTTTGTGGAATGTTATATTTGGCCATATTAATTATGAGAATCTCCATTTGTTGAGAAATAATGGTGCTTCTAGTTTGCCTACTATTCCTAGTAAATTGAAGCAATGTGATGTGTGTATCCTTGGAAATCATAGAAAACAACCATTTCATGATTCTACTTCTAGATCATATAGAAAAATTGAACTGATTAATTTTAATTTGTGCTTCCATGTGCCTATTCCTTCTCCAAATTTAAATAAATATATCATGCCTTTTATTGATGATTACACTAGGGTGTGTTGGGTATACTTGTTGAAAGATAAATCAAAATATTTTGAAACATTTAAAATTTTCCATGTCTGTATTCAAAATGAATCTCAGTCTCGTATTGGATATCTTTACACTGATAATGGAAAATAATATAAATCTAATGAATTTGAAAGCTACCTTCACCAACATGGGATCAAGAATCAAACCACAGTTCCATACAATCCTCAATAGAATGGTGTAGTTGAAAAAATGAACAGGACACTCCTAAATATGGTTTGTTCCATGATGTTTTTTGAGAATGCAAAATTCAAGTTTTGGGATGATGCATTCCTATGTGATTTTTATGTCAAAAATAGGTTTCCATCTCATGCTCTTCAAAACAAGCCTCCTTATGAAATTTGGTATGGCCACATTCCTTTAGTGAGGCATATCAGGGTCTTTGGTTCCACCTGTTATGCCTTGATTCTTAAGGAGAAAAGAAGAAATCTTGATGCAAGGAGTCGGAAGTGCATATTCTTGGGGTACTCAAATACCACCAATGGATATAATCTTTATGATGAGACAAACAAGAAATTCATCTTTTCTAGAGATGTAATATTTCTTGAATCCTTAAAGAAAGAAAATTGTTGAGAGGCAGCCTGATCATCTGGATAGATTCACTCATGTAACTACATATCATGAATTTAATGATGATATTCCACATCTTGAAGGGGGGATCCCTATCTTGGGCCAATCTCTAGAATACCCTTTTCCATCTTCCCCATGTAAATAAGTTCCCACCAATTCATCATAACTTGAATTTCATTTGGATGATGTAATCGACAGGATTGAAAAGTTGAGGCTTGATGAGAAGTCCAAACCATCTCAATCAACTAAGAAAAATGGACCATCTCAAAAAGGTCCACCAAAATGGATCACAAAAACACTATAAAGTGTTCATCTTGATGAGGTTGGAAAGACATGAACTGGAATGTCCTCAAGACATGATGGAAGTAATGTATATAATTCAAACTTAAGTGATGTAGATGACATGGATGTTTCATATGATTGTGAGTTGAAATTATCTACTAACCTTTGATCAAATTCCTTTGAAGAATCCAACTCTCATGATGAATGGAAACAAACCATTTCTACTCTATTTTCCATGGCAACATAGAATGGATGGAAAATTCATCAAATGGATGTGAAAACTACTTTCTTGGATGGATACTTGAAAGATAATGTTTTCATGTCTCATCCAGAAGGATTTTTTGTGAAGGGACAAGAACATAAGGTATGGAAGCTCATCAAATCCTTATATGGATTGAAACGAGGACCACGAGCGTGGTATGGAAAGTTAATTGAGTATCTTCTGAAATTGAATTTCAAGCATTTAAATCTTGATGATTCAACTTTGTTTGTCGTGAAAGTTGGAAAAACTATTGTATATATTGTAGTATATGTAGAGGGTTTGTTGATAAAAGGGAACAATGAAAGCTACATTGCATCCATAAAGAAAGAGTTGAAGAAAGGCTTCGAGACGACAAATTTGGACTATTATTTGGGCATTGAGGTGATTCAAAATCCAAGGTACATATTCATCTCCCAGAATATGTACATTGGAGAAATATTGAACACGTTTTTCATGGTTGAGTGCAATCTTGTTTCTACTCCAATGGAATAAAATTTGAAACTCACATCAAAAGAAGGAAATGAATTTGAGGATGCAACCAAGTATAGACGGATTGTGGGAAGTCTTATATACCTTACTAACATTGGACCAGACATTTCATTTGTTGTTGGGATTCTTTCCAGGTTCATGCAAAATCCTTGTGAAGGGCATTGGTCTCCTACAAAAAGAGTTCCAAAATATTTGAAAGGAACTCAATATTTTGGACTCAGGTATATTAAGGTGGATGACTTCAACCTGATCAGATATTTTGATTTAGAATTTTTTGGGGATAAGCCAACTTTAGGCTATATCATGATTCTTGGATCAACAACTGTCTCTTGGATATCACACAAACAATCGGTTCCAACAAATTCCACAATAGAGGAAGAATATGTGGTGGTTGCATAAGCGACGAAGGAAATTGTGTGGCTCGATAAAATACTCGAATATTTGCAGGAGAAACAAGTGAATTATAATCCTCTTCTAGTTGACAATACTTATGGAATCAATTTGACCAAGAATACGAGACTCCATGATCGAACTAAGAATATCAACACAAAATATCTCTTGATTCGATATCATGTATAGGCAAAGACTATTAACTCAAGACATTGTTCCACAAATGAGAAAATTGCGGACATCTTCACCAAAGCACTTGGAAGAGAAAATTTTGAAAAGTTCATAATGATGCTTGGACTCACACACACCCATTCAGATTAAAGGGGGGAATGTTGGACATGTAATCCTTTGGATTGAGTTATTGTAACATTAATTTAAATACGAAGAGTCATAGTTGATAGAAAGATTCATCCATTAGGAAATATCAGCAGTCATTTACTTTGTATTTATGCACCTATCATGTTAATGCGAATCACATCAGTTTGGTTACATTTTCTGCCAATGCATGGCCTGATAGGGTTTCATGGATGAGCATGTATTTACCTAGTAAGTTTTATTTCTAAGTCTTTTGGGATTTATTCATGAATTTATTAAGTTTGGATGTTCTTATAAAAGTGGTGATAGTGCATTTTCCTTGTATTTATCTTGAATAGATCTTATATTGTAAACCCTAGGAAGGTTTTTGGTGGAATACCTTCCCTTGATATCATTTTTAAAGCTTGTTAAAGGACATAAGAATATTTTCTAGGGTTTGTAGTGGACTAACCTAGTTTTTTTTATTATAGGATAGATTTATAAGGTTTGTAGTGGCCTACCTTAGGGTTTATCTAAAATCCACCCTTGATATCATATTCTAAAGGTTTCTAAAGGATATATGATGGTTTTATAGGGATTGTGATGGACTAGCTTAGTTCCTTTGTATATGATAGATTCCCAGGGTTTGTAGTGGACTACTCTAGGGATTTTTCCAAGGTCTTTCTTTCACCTTTATCTCCAAGAAAATTCATAGTTTGACTCCATTTTCCTAAGAGGATTAAATTATGCTAGTATTAACTCCTTTTAGTATCCCTTTAAACCTAAATTCACCTTTTCCTTTATTTTTATAGGGTTAGATTAGGGTTTGTGCAAAGTTTAATTTAATTTCCATCCATAAATGTGCTTGATGTCTAGGGTTTGATTGGAATGTTTTACGTTCAAGTGGATATTATCATCATTTATTGCATTATTGATTTAATTTTCATCCCTCTAGGTCTTGACATCTTACATGGTTAGGGTTTTTATTCTCTCTTATCATTTCAACAAACAACTGTTTTTAAAACCCTAGTTTAACTTGTATTTTCCATCCCTAGTTCTATTGCATAATTTTTATAAACCTAAATTTCTCTACACATGCATACCTATCCTTTGGCCCTCTTAATTGCATTTTTTTCCAAGCCATCACTGAGTTGCTTTCCCAAAAAACCCATTTTTTGAAGATGTACACGCCCTGCACCAATATTGCCCACGTACATACGCTTGATGCACCACTACAACCCGCATACATACGCATGTTGCACCACTACAACCCGAGTATAATTGCAAAATTTGCAAGGAATTAGTTGAGATTATGGGCTATTGGGTAGTTTCCCAACTAATCCACCGCCTATAGCCCGTCACCCAACCGAATAACCATCCTTTTATCATATAAAAGGAGGTTTTGGGGTCTCATTCCACATCTAGACATGTGAACAGTGAAACTCTGCCCGTTTCACATCCTCTCCTTGCCCAAGTAATTGCATCCCTTTTGTGAGAATTGCCTCATCATTCCCCAATTATCCCTTCTTCCCCCATAAAAACCCATTCACTTCTCAAGAAGAGATCATAATTTTGAGAGGAGAATCCATACAAAGGTGCACTTGGAGCTTGGTGAAAAGGATCGTGGACCAGGTTCGTGGAGCAGTAATCGGCTTTGGTTGTAAAGGTATAATCATTGAGTTATTAATAAAAGAAGCAATTTTCTTGTCCCAAATCATGGTGTATTGAATGCTTTTAATGGTTTATGTTTTGACATTCTAACATATAACCCTAATTTGTATATGAATAACATGATTGTAGATTTATGTTTTTTATCTTTGAATGCAGGTCAGCCTTGGGAGGAGGCATGCAGTCAACAAAGATTTCAAGCGTGAGGGGATCATCATTGGACGCGGAGTAGAGGTAAAGTTACTCAATCCCTTTCATCTTTTCTTTTCTTGTATGAGTTTTGGTATGTTTGGGGTAGTTAGAGAAGTAGTTGACTTTTAGACGGTTAATTGATATGCCTACATTCTGAACCCTAGTGTAGTCATAGGGGGATTTTCCCTCTAGCAATGCTTCACTTATTTAGAAGGTTGATTTTTTGTTGTTGTTATAATTTGTTGTTGAATATCATCATCTTTTACATAAATTTTGCAACATCCATATATTTTCCTTTGATTTGTAGTGTTTGGGGTACCTTCTTGACCTATTTCAACTTGATAACTATCATTAATTTTTTTTAGATACTTCACACATACAAATATGGAAATTGCTTCACTAGATCAATGTATACTTACCTTGAAAACCTTGATCTGGTGGTGGTGTGTTTCGTTGAAATATTGTAACTGTAAAGAATATTATACTTATTATTGAGTTATTATCTTATAGATCAATCCCCTTTTGTGGATTGATCATGTCGGGACTCGTGTATGACCAAATCACCTTTTGTGGATTGGTCAAACCCTAATTATATGATGTTAATTGAGAAGTCAACCCCTAGGGATAATTAAAGTGGCTTTATCCACTAAGTGAAGAAGTCGGCCCTGCTTGATGAAGGGACACAACCCTAGTGCTCCTCAGCTAGTATAAATAAGAGAGGCTAGCGCCTCATTCACTCACTCACTCAAGTCACTCATCTAGTGCGCAATTTTGAGGGAAGTTGTAGTTGTCGAAAGAAGAGAGAGAGAGGCACATTGGTCAGTGTTGGATATTCTTTTGTGTTTGGTCTTTTACCTTGGAATTGTATTGGAAATCTATATTAAGGAATTTTTTGTTGGGCTTTCTCCCCCATGAGGGTTTCCTAGGATAAATTATGTGTACCTTGTGATTGTGTATCTTTCAGTGATATTGCTTATGCCATTATTGTTTAGTAAATTGAAAAGAACTTAATAGAAGCTCTAAATTTAACATGGTTTTAGAGCTTGACTGAATAGATCACCTTTCATTGGGTTACTAAAAACAACATTGTTGTCGTACAAGAAAATTAGGGATTTTTGTTTGAAGATAATTTTAGCCTAAAAAACATCTAGGGAAGCATGCCCTAGCCTAGTGAACTCATTGGAAACTTGAGTGTGCCTTTTCGGTGGCCAAAGCCTCTAGAAAGTGAAACTCTAGTTTTCATTGGTACGAGAAAACCAGAACCAATGTTAGAGGTAAGAGTCCATATTTGCACAGGCCCAATTTCAAGGGGTAAAATTTTGATTTTCTGAAAATAGATTGCACCAACCTACTCGCCTCGGCCAAGCACACCTCTTGGTAAGTTCATCTTTAAATTCTGAGCACTTTCAATTTTTGGTCATTTTCCCAAATCCAGGTCAAGATGTCTATAAGCATCAAGCTTGTTGACAAGTTAGAAGGTGTGTATAACTTTTGTTCCTGGAAGTATAGAATTGTACTTATTCTTGAATATAATGACCTTGCAATATTCATCAAGGAAAATGTACCAAAACCTACATATGCTACAACTAAAGAAAAGTACCAGAAGGATATGATTAGGGCCAAAAGAATCATTGTAGATTCTATTAATGACCACTTGATCCCTCAAGTGTCTTGTAAGAATAATCCAAAATAAATGTTTGATGCCCTAAACATAATCTATGAAGGAAGGAACATTAACTGAAAGATGAACTTGAGAACCCAACTAAATAATACAAAGATGTAGAAAGGAGAAATCGATCATGACTATTTCTCTAGGGTTTCTCAATTCAAGGAACAACTAGAAGAAATTGGAGACAACCTAGATGCAGATGAACTCATAATGATAGCTCTTAATGGTCTCACAATACCTTGGGATGCCTTCATCCAAACTATTTGTGCAAGAAAGGAGAAACTCCAAATTGAGAGTCTTTGGTAAGAATGTGTTCAAGAAGAAGCAAGAGTAGCTAACCAAGAAACGGTTCTTTTAAGGGATGAAGATCAATCCCTAGCTACTCATGGTAAAGGAGGAAAGAGAAGGTCTCACTTCAATAAGGAGACCCACCTACATAAGGAATCTCACCCTCCAAGGAGATCCCAGAAGTTTCAGAAAGGTTAAAGAACAGAAAAGGATTTCTCCTCTTATTAATGTTACCATTGTGACAAGATGGGACATATTGCCAAGAAATGTCTAGCTAGAAGAGAAGAATACAAGAAGAGAAATAACAAAATACATCATGCCCATGCAGTTGAAGATGATGAGCCACCCACAAATATTTTCAAAGAAAATATTGAATACTATGTCTTATTCTTTGCCCTCTTAGGATTAATGTCACCTGGAGAGTGTTGACTACATTTTTAGTCAGCAGTACTTAGCCAACAAAGCATTTCCAGGCTCCCCCCTCATTTTTCAATATCTTGTACAAAGTCATACGCACTCCCACTGATTTACTACTACACATTCAAAGAAGATGTCTTCAAATATCTCATCACTCAATAATATTTTAGGAGTTATGATATGGATAACTAATGAACATGATCGTGAGGCAATATATTTTATGCTACATGTTACAAGACCATTCGAATCGAAACAAGTTCATTACAAGTTGTTGGCGCGGGGCTCTTTCCAAAACTATAATGTTTCTTGACCTTTGATTCAAAATGCCTATTATCCCATTTCCCACACTCTTAACCTTGTTAAAATCTCACTCATAACCTTCATATCTTTCACTCATGGGATATTCTCATACCTCTGTTCTTCTAAGATAACATTATTATCATGTCTTTGGATTTAATTTTGGTACTTTTTCATGCCATGCCAAAAGATAAATTCATTATTATATCATACACAATTGGTCATGTTATTTCACCTCTTTGAAACCATGAGTTTAAGTGAATGAACTTATAATCTCACTCCTTCCATGTCAAAAAAAACAAAACAAATGATATATTATTATACCATATTGCCATGACCTTTCCCATATGATAACTTTATCACCTACACAAATGACCTTGACTCTTTTCATTTGTATTACTCTATTTCATATCAAATATTTTCATACTATTATGTGCCAAGCCCAATTGTGTGGGCCTAATTTAAATCTTCAAAAAGGAATTTGCAACACAAGGCAGCACCAAAAAGAGCAAGAGGAATGGATACCTTATTGAATCATACATTGGATGGAATATTTACACATTCAAATGATTACATATTTATTAAAGCAAGGAATGGTCTCAATCAGGCATTATTTGAGGAGTTTGAAATTTTGCAATAAGTGCATATCAAGTCTTCACCATATTTTCCATGATACTTGTTTTTTTTTTTTGTGTGTGTATAACGCTCTTCACTATCGCAGTGTTATGAAGCATTGCGAACAGTTCATAAGTCGCTACTACAATGGTAGCCCAAAAGTATGTTTTCAGAACTGTTATATAGAGTTCTAAATTATTTATTGCAAGTACTACCATATTGGTGGAGATCATTGCAGTGTGGGAAGAGGCACCACAATAATTGAAAGAAAAAAATTAAATTAAATGTATATTGTTAATGATAGAAAATATATATTTGCGCTATAGCTCACATATGACACTAATCAAATGAATTTTTTTATGTGCATTATATAGGGTGTCTTCTTCCATTGCTAGTGTTGTAATGGATTGGAATTACTATGATGAAAAACTCATTAACTTTGAGATCAAATATCAACTAATGTTAAAGAGCGAACTGCCATATTTCATTATTGATAAATTGTTTTGTTCACTGGAGAATGAGATTTTGAATAACATAGGAAAATTCAGAGCAGCGAAAATGATTCCATTTAAAGACATTGGTCAAAAGGGATGAGTTACACATGACAGTATGCAATCAATAATTCTAATCTGAACAATGGAACTGTGAAACCTATAAATGACATATTAACCATGCGAACAAAGCATTTTCCAGGTCTATGTGGAATATATTTTCAATGTTGAAAAGGCCATATGAAACTAGACAACAAGTACTCAGGCTTGACTTCGCTCATGAGACTGCAATAAATTGATTGATCAAATTGATGGAAATGGCCTCTGAAGATGAAGATGAATATGGATCCCAAATGTGACCTCTTTCTCTTTGTTAAACATACACACTCAATTCACGCTTTGCTCAAAATCAGGGTTATCTTCTTATTTCCCAACATATCATTGGTGTTATAAGAGAGCACAATAATTTTCCTATTGAGTGCCATGACCAGATCCTAAAGCTTTGGGACGTACATTAAGTTTGAAATAATCCTAAAACCAACAAGAAAGAAGCAGTAAGTGACAAAGATGCAGACATGGATTTACACGTAAACATTTATTAAAGACAAAGGCATGAGCAAATGACATATAGATAATAAAATTTTCCTCAAATATTATTAAATGGTGGTGGTTTGTTTAGTTCGTTCAATCTAAAAACTACTAGAACCGTTTATAAACAATATAAAAGAGATAGCGTACAACCATAAAGGGGGGGATTTGAGAAGTATGCTTGGAGTGCAATGAGGTTTTCCTCTTTAAAATTATGATTCATTTTCTTATTTTCAGCAGGGATTGATAGAATTGTTGGCAGCGGGAATTCTTGTGAAGCTGTGAACGAATGAGGCAAGGATGAGCTTTGTCGGTTCTCATAAGGTGAATAGTTTACTTGTCAATTTGTTGTATTTAAGCCTGATTTTATTTTGGTGCTAATTAGTTTATGATATGCAAGTTCTCACCTTGTGTTATCACCACCATTGCCCCATTCCATTTTGGCTTATCTTTCTTCTTTCTTTCGCTCTTGATCTTTCTATTGTAACTTTGTTCTAGAATGGCTAAAGGCTAAATACATGGCCCAAGTCTACGCAAAGATTTATAAATTTTGAAACTCCAAGAATTGTACGAGGAACATTTTTAATTAAATATCAAAGTCCTTTACGCTCTAAAACTGTTTTTTAATTTGTTTTCTTTTAAATCTCAGCCTTTTTCATCATTTCATTGATTCAACATTTAAAATTTTAAAAAGAAAATAAAGTAAAATAAACTAATGGATCTATTATTCTTGTAAAGTTGTGTATATAAGTCCTTTCATCTTGCTTTTATTAGCCATCTATAGTTTTAATAGGTAAACACCTTTGTTTGCTTTCTTTATTAATTTTATTTGTTTTAGTATTCTTATCATTTATTACATTCTATCTTTTAAAGAAAATAAAAAATAATATATCACCACAACCTTATTCTAATTTATTTTTGTAGTCTTTAAAAATAATTTCTTGTTTAATAATTTTTTTTTTTAATTGAATCACTTTAGCATTAACATAGTTATATTAACTTTTCATTAGTTTTGTTTTAGATATTTTCTTACAAAATAAATACAAAATTATTATCACGTTATAGTCTTTCTTGTACAGTTCCTTTAGTTGTTTAATTTCTTTTGAGATTTAATTTTTCTATTTCAATTTTAGGAATTCATACATAAAAGCATAAAAATCAAATATTTTTAAAAATAAAATACAAAGTAAAAGGATTGCATCCTTGGACTTTAGGTTAGGGGAGATTTAGTCTGGAGTTCAATGTGTTTTCTTATTGGGGCTCTAAACCCAAGGTGACATTCCCATGTCTCCCCATTTAGCCCTACAGGAGATCGAGATGTTGGTGTTAGAGACTCTTTAGTCTCGTGACATCAACATAATTTTGGCGACCACACTAGGAAGGACTGTTCAATGGTTTTTTCCTAATTTTTTTTAATTCTTTCAAACCATGATTTATTTTCTCCATATTACTATGTCTCGGTTGATTGGAAGCTTGTTTGGTGGTTGTAACCCTGTGGTTTCAACTACTAACCCTTCGAATATCATTCGCAAGTATGGGATTTTTGAATTCAAAGAAGACTTAAATAATTCCCCATGGTTTGTGCCCACCCTCTTGAAGTTTTCTCACCTAATTAATCCCTTACCTCACAAATTCAAGCAACATTTGCCTCTATTTCATGGTGATGGAACTATTACATTGATTGAACATCTTCATGCCTTTTCAAATGCTTACACCATCCTTGGAGTTAACAATAATGATAGTTTCATGCTTTTGTTCATGAAATCCCTTCAGGGTAATTTCGCTTCTCTATTTTCCAACCTCCTGATGAATGCATCTTGACATGGTCTAAACTTTCCTGCTGGTTTACTTCTACCTTTGGTCATTTGGATAATCCTTACGAGCACCTTAAGAGATTTAAAAACTTTCATATGAAACATCATGAAAGAATTCTTTCATTTAACCTTAGGTTTATCAAGCTATATAATTCAATTCATATGTCCATTCGTCCTACCAACCTGGCTGCCCTATTGCATTATTATGAACTTCTACCATGATGCTTAATGATCATATCATGATGCTTAATGATCAACCCACCTCCCACATTCCAAATACCACCCTTCTTAAACCTTATAGAAAAACTCAATCCCAATACCATCTTTCATTCAAATCCTCTTATCTGCACACATACAATGGTGAATTTGATTATGCAATTGCAGAAGTCAATTTTGACCATTTTAATCCTATTTATGATACATTTTTATTTGTTGATGTTGCTAATGAGACGTCAAAACAAGTTGATGAAGATCCATTGATACATGTGATGAGTCCTCTTTTGAATTTTTTCACGAGTTCAATCAAGATCTTAACTTGTATAACATTATTGCTAATCCATTGTTTCAATCAAGATAGGTTAAGGAACTCGACACTAGTGTGCATATCCCTCCTAGGTGCAATTTTTCCTCCAATGATGATGACTATTTTAAGGACATCCTTATGTTTTTGAACCCATGTTATCGGTCTTTTTTGCATTACGATGACCTTGTTCTTGAGAGAAAGATTCCTAGAGATGGTATTAATTTGTTTGATAAATGCATTGATCATCTCTTTGATGTACAAACCCTAAATCATAAACCTGGTGTCCTTGATTCAATCAATACCTTCAATATTAAATGCAAATCTTCTCATGTTGGTTGGAAAGTATTGGATGTTGGTAATCATTTCTTTTGGGTATTGATTAGTCATTTTTCCTCACCATACACATATGTTAGTTGGCATGTTGGAAATCCTTCCATGCGTAAAGTTTTCAAAGTCATAAGACTCGCATGCAAAACATATGACACATTCCTTTATGCTAAATGTCATCCTACTTGAGTCCAAGTTAATGCTCTTTTTTTCCTCTGTACATAAGTAAAAAAATAAAAATAAAATTACAAAAAGGGGTAGATTAGGTTTTTATTGGCTTTGCATTTATTTAGTTTCTTTTATCATTTTTTTCTAATTTCAGATTTTTTTTCTTTTGCTTTCTTCTCTTTTTCTCCCTTTTGATGGTAAGAGTTGATGGAGTAATGGTTGGTGATATTAAAGGCTATCTTTATATTTTTTTAACTGATTGACCAAATCTATTTTGGTGGACAACAAGCTTGCAGGTGAACCAAATTGCCTTCTTTTTTTCATAATTCCTCACTTTTTCTACCATACGTTTTCTAATCAAGGCATCATTGCTCGTCACATTCATCAGTCCTTTCTGCATCTTCTTTCTTTCCCTTTCTCCATCCCCTCCATTTTGATATGAATCCATAATACACATTGTGGATGCTCAGTGTTAAGATTGGGTTTTTCCCTCAACACACATCCATGACAGTTTATACAACTTTATAATCGTTTTGACAAGATCCAATTAGTTTGTCCCTTTGGATTATACAACAGGACCAAACCCCCTCATACTTACCAATTTTCATGAGTTATTCCATGAAGTCTCAATCCATGAATCACTTGGCCTCCATCATGTTTCCCCCTGTTGTATAATCTGGTCCACCTAACCCTACAAACCTCTTCTTATCCCCCATTGATTCATCCTTAGTACTATCATTACATAACCCTTCCCCTTTTATGCAAAGATTCAAAGGATCGTAATTTCATTTTTTCATACATACACGCCACTGTAAGTGACGCACATCTATTGGTTGGAATTTGTTGACTACATTTTTGGTCAATAGTACTTATCCGACAAAGCATTGCCAGACTCCCCCCTAATTCTACAATTTCTTGCACAAAGTCGTATGCACTCTTGTTGAGTTACTACTACACATTCAAAGAATATGTCTTCAAATATCTCATCGCTCAAGAAAATTTTAGGAGTTATGATATGGATAACGAATGAACATGATCATGAGGAAGTATATTTTATGCTACATGTTACAGGATCATTCGAATGCAAACAAGTTCATTACAAATAGTTGGTGCAGGGTTCTTTCCAAAATTATCACAGTTCTTTACCTATGATTCAAAATGCCTATTATCCCATTTCCCACAATCATAACCTTGTTATAATCTCACTCATAACCTTCATATCTTTCACTCATGGGATATTCGCATACCTCTCTTTTCCTAAGATAACATTATTATCATGTCTTCGGATTTAATTTTGGTACTTTTTCATGCCATGCCAAAAGATAAATTCATTATTATATCATACACAATTGGCTTTGTTATTTCACCTCCTTGAAACCATGAGTTTATGTTAAGCCCTAATATTGGCTCATTACCCCTTAATTGGGGCATATTATATTATTAATGTTATTTTATTTATGTTGGCTTTAGGCCATTAGTTGTAATTATACCTCCTAGTCTCCTATATATACCAAGGAGACATTTTCATTTTGTGAATCATCTTGTTGCTTGAACATTTATGTGGGTTAAAAAGAGGTTCCCCCTCGAAGAGGCTTATTATCTGAAATTATCTCTTATTCAAGGCGTTGAGTACTTTTCTAAGGTTTTCTATGCTATATTGATATTTGGACATAGCATATGGTATCAGACTCAAGGTCTTGGGGTTTCACTGCTATCTGGGACACCTTAGGATTTTTCACTGCCTTGTGTTTTATACAACGATTATGAAGGAGCGGCTTGGAGGATATTTAGTAGATAGATCAAGGTACGTTGGGTTTTTGAAATTCAGCTCTTGAGGCCTTATACGTTCAAGAGATACAGCATGTACAATATAGGGTTCTGGAATCATCCTAAAGCGAGTCATTCGTAATTTTGGCTTCTCTAAAAACTTACGTAACATTTAGGACCACAGACTCAAAATTGTTCTGAGAAATTGAAGTAAGGTATATGTGGTAAAAATTTCCTTATTCTAGGTCATCTTAAAATTTGTAGATACACCCACCAGTATGAATGGGGTATCTGACTAGACCCTATTGACTAGTCTCAAGAAGGTGTTTTTAGGTAAAACAATCCTTAACTTCTTCCTAGAGTATCCAAATTAAGGTGGGAATGGTTTCATTGGATTGTGGAGAGTCTTTAGTATTTTTGGTGTGGGTTTGTTGCATAATTATTATTTTTGTGTGGGAACTAACTATACAAAGGGTATCTCTTGGAAAGGACAAAATCGGCAAGTTGTGGGGAAGTTAAAATAAATTCCACTTAGTAATTTTGATCAGACTTGTGGAATTGCAGATAAGAAATATTAAGGGAACTACATAAAATAAAGTTTCATACCAGGAAGGCCCGAAACTTGGGAGATCTGGAAACAAAAGAAATATTGTCCTGATAGAACCACCTCAAAATCAAGGTTCAAAAGTGCGATACTTGGCCAACATACCGCAAAGGAACTTCTACACCAAATAAGCCTCGGAAAATCCTACTTGGACTCTCTTGTTGATGAAGGTGAAAGAAATCGTGGGGACATAAATGAACTACAAAGAGATGGATTCAATGGAAGCTAAGTTGGATACTAAGATGGATGGTAAGGGGAGATCATGGAGGTATTGAAAAGTTTCATGGCTGGAAGACACACGAGAGGTGAAAATGCATCCCATGAAATTCATGATGAGGGACACAAAGGAAGGTGAATCAAGAATGGAGAAACTCCAACTTTGGTTTGAGATAATACGTTCCTAAGATTGATATGAGGGAATTTGATGTAAAGGACAATCACATGGATACTTCAGATGGAACAATTCTTTGATCTCCATAATGTGCCACATACACAAAAGGTATGAATTGCTTCTTCATATTTGGAATCTAATCAATTTTATGGTCTCGATGGCTTTGTTCTCTCAAATCACTTGTCCTTGGACAATTTTCATAGACAATGATAGCACACTATGAGGATACAAGGAGAAATACCTTCTTTAGCCAATTGATAAATCTCAAACAAAGGGTTCAGTTACCAAGCACAGTGAGAACTTCAAAGATTGAATATAAAAGTAGCAGATATTCAGGATGATCACTTGATTGATGTATTCATAGGAACTTTAAAGGGATAACATTCAACATGAGGTTCGCCTTTGAGAAACCAAATCATTAGAGAATGAATTTAAAGTGGCAAGAAATGTTGAAAGTAAAAAATATGGTTATGGCTACTAGAAGGACCAATCCCTAACATCTATAGAGAACAATGTTCCTTCTTCTGAAATCCTCAACCTACAAGGTTGACACCTCCAACAATTGGAAGAAAGAAAAGAAAAGGTTTATGCTTTTAATTGTGACAACAAGTACAGTAAGGGACATAAGTGTGGTGAGAAGAAATTGATTCTACATGGGTGTGAAGAGGAAGAAGAACAAGAACAGGAACCATCTCAAGATGAAAGCGTGGAAGCAATTTCATCTGAAGAATTGACTCCCATGATATTGTGTAATGCATTTGAAAACAGATTAGCACTCCTCAAACCCTCAGGATCAAAGGATATATCCAAAAAGAGAAAGGTAATATTCCTAATTGATTTTTGGTACTCATAATTTCATTCATATGGGTGGTCAAAGATCTCAATTGCTTTTGTATATCGATTACTTGAGTTTCAAGTAATGATTGCAGATGGAGGAACTATCAATTGCTCAGGAAAATGCAATATGAACAATCTTACTATGGGGGAATATGTAATGAATAGTCCAATAGTTGCTATACCCATGGGTGGAGTAGGATATGCATTACTAGGAATCCAATGGTTGCAATCATTAGGAACAATGGCTTTAATTTTCAAAGAAATTTTCATAAAATTTTCATTTGGAAGAAAGAATTGAGTTAAGAATATCTAGAAGGAAACCGGTAGGTGATAAGCTCTAGCGGCATGACAAATTATTGAAAAGGGCATCAATGTGTTATTGCACAGCTATGCTCACTAGATGTTCAAACATCTAAGCCATCTATTCCTCAAGATCTCCAAAGGATCATAGATAAGCATTCAAAGTATTTGAGATATTCCCAAAGGTCTTCCACCCACTTTCGATCATGATCATGAGAAATTCACCTAATTCCTAGGAGTGTTCCTCTAACATTGGAGCCATCTAGGATACCCTTACCCCGGAAAGTGAAATTAGGCATGGTTGAAGAAATGTTAGGAGGCTGACATTATTAGACCTAGCCAAAGTTCTTACTCTGCACCAGTGGTAATGGTATTCCAAGAAAAGATAGCTCATGGCATATGTGTCAGTTATAGAGAGCTCAACAAGATCACTATTAAAGAGATAAATTTCCCATTCCGTCATTGATGAATTGTTAGATGAACTACATGGAGAAATCTCTTTCAAAGTGGATCTTTGTCCAAGGTATCATCAGATCAGAATGAAGGAAGAAGATATCCCAAAAAGCATTTCGAACTCATGAAGGCCATTGAATTTTTGGTCATGCCTTTGTGCCCACAAAATGCACCTTCCATGGGTTGATGAATTCCATTTCAAGTCCTTCCTTTGAAATTTGTGTGTTAGTATTTTTTGATGATATACTAATCTACTATAGCAAGTCTTGGGAGGATCTATTAATACGACATGTTGACAGGTGCTACAACTACTAAGGAGCAACAATATATGTAAAACCATCCAAATGTTTCTTTGGAGTAAAGGAGGTGAAGTATTTGGGTTATATTGTATCTCATGAAGGTGTCAGGTGAACCCTAACAAGATTAAGGCCATGATGGACTGACCGATTCCCAAAACATTAAAGAATCTTAGAGGGATTTTGGGTTTGACAGGATTTACTACTGCAAGTTTGTTGAACACTATGGAAGAATAACAACACACTAGCGACCTAACTAACAAAGAAGGATGCATTTTGATGGACTCGGAGGAGGAAACTAAAGATTTTGAACAACAAGAGGTGATGTGTAAAGATCCTGTCTTGACCACTCAGACTTCACAAAAACCTTTTATTGTGGACTGTGATGCCTAAGGAAATGGAATTGGTGTTGCTCCCTGAAAATGCAAGAAGGAAGGCAAGTGGCTTTTGAAAGTTGACCACTCCAGGGAAAGGACTTACACAAACCCATTTATGAGAGGGGAATGATGTATTACTACATATATTGAATAAATGGCGTCCTTACCTAATGGTAGGCACTTCAAGGTCAAAATAGATCATGGTAGTCTTAAATACTTCTTGGAATAAAAGACTATCTTTAGAAGAACAACAAAAATGGGTAACCAAGATATTGAGTTTATGATTTTGAAATTGTCTATAAAAAGTGGAAGCAAATGTTGTAGCAGATGCACTCTCAAGAAAGGACGAGATGTTGAGGCCTTTCTGTGCTATCGATCATCAACCCGATTGGATAATAGAAGCAAAGGGATGAATGGAAGAATGAGAGAAAAGTGTGGACTCTCATTTGGAAGGGTTGTAGCAAGATTCTAGTGCATCGGATACATTTACATGGAAAAATGATTCCGCTATGGGTACAAAAGATCACTTATATTTATTAAGAACTCCCAATCCAAACAAAAGGTACTATTGGGTGCATCACCCCCTCTCTCTAGTAGAATTTTCGGGATTTTGAAAACCACCATGTAGAGTCCAAGAAGGATTTTTTGGGATGGCCTTAAAACTAATGTTCAAAGGTTTGTGGAGAATGTTGATTTTCCAACAAAATAAAGGTGGAAACAATTAATACCCCAGGTCTTTTTACAACCATTATCCATCCCAAGTCAAAGCGCTGGGAGGAGGTTTCCATGGATTTCATCTGCAGGGGTTACCAAAGTCGGAAGGAAGAGTGTCATCATGGTGATTGTTGATAGGCTACGTGAAGAATGCCTTTTACTTTTGTGCACTCTCTCATCCTTCAAAGCTAGTCTGATTTACTTACTTTGCATTCATGGAGACAGTTCAAAGCTACATGGCAGCCCAAAGATTATTGTAAAGTGACCAGAGATCCATCTTCTTTGGAAATTTTTTGGGAACATAATTATTTTCTTATTTGGGTACTCAATTGGCTCATAGTTCATCCTATCATCCTCAATCTGATGGAAGCGAGATGATGAACTTGATAATACGGGAAAGCTACCTTAGTTTCTTTGTCTCCGATAAACAAACACCAATGGTTCAAATGGTTACCCTTGGCAAAATGGTAGTATAACACTTCCTTTCATCACGCAGCAAAAATGACACCATTTATGGCAATTTATGGATACCACCCTCCTTCCATCACTTCTTCTCTAAAAGAAAAATATAAGGTTCAAGCGTTGGAAGATCACATCGAGAATCAACAACAAGTTCTCAAATCTTAAAGGACAATCTGACCATGGAGCGGAATCGCATGAAACAACAAGCGAGATCAACATAACATTAGTGAAAGAAGTTTGAAGTAGGGGATTAGGTATTTTAAGACTACAACCATACAAGCCGGATGTCCCTCAAGCAAGCCAAGAAGGATAATAAATTATCACCAAATTACTATGGCCTTATAAGGTGTTGCAAGATTGGTACTATGGCATACAAATTGAGTTCCCTGCATCTTCCGCGAAGGTACACCTAGTTTTCCATGTTTCAAGATTAAAGAAGGTTATAGGCTGACAAGATCAGTTCAAACTATATTGCCAAAACTTGTGAGGGAAGGAAAAATCATATTGGGCTTGAAGCCATCACTGACACAAAATTCGTCGGTTGAAGAATAGATCCATTTGAGAGTATCTCTCATTAAAATGGAAACTACCCGGTGAAGATTCCACATGGGAAGATGGGTATTTTATACAAAAGCATCGGAGTTACTCAAGCATTACTGAACGCTTACTTGTCTCCAGGGGAGGGTCATGTTAAGCCTAATGTTGGCTCATTACCTTACCCTTAATTGGGGGCATATTATATTGGTAATGTTATTTTATTTATGTAGGCTTTAGGCCATTAATTGTAATTATACCTCCTAGTCTCCTATATATACCAAGAGACATTTTCATTTTGAATCATCTCTTGTACTTGAACATTTAAGTGGGGTAAGGAGGTTGCCCCCTCGAAGGAGCTTATTATCTGAAATTATCTCTTTTCAAAGGCGTTGAGTACTTTTTTCTGAGGTTTTCTATGCTATATTGATATATCTCTTTTTCAAGGCGTTGAGTACTTTTTCTGAGGTTTTTCTATGCTATATTGATATTTGGTTCTTAACAGTTTAAGTGAATGAGCTTACAATCTCACTCCTTCCATGTCAAAAAACAAATGATATATTATTATACCATATTTCCATGACCTTTCCCACATGATAACTTTATCACCTACACAAGTGACCTTGACTCTTTTCATTTGTATTACTCTATTTCATATCAAATATTTTCATAATATTATGTGCCAAGCCCAATTATGTGGGCCTAATTTAAATCTTCAAAAAGGAATTTGCAACACATGGCAACACCAAAAAGAGCAAGAGGAATGGATACCTTATTCAATCATACATTGGATGGAATATTTACACATTCAAATGATTACATATTTATTAAATCAAGGAATGGTCTCAATTAAGCATTATTTGAGGAGTTCAAAATTTTGTAATAAGTGTATATCAAGTCTTTTCCATATTTTCCATGATACTTATTTTTTTGTGTGTGTATAACGCTCTTCACTATCACAGTGTTATGAAGCATTGCGAACATTTTGTAAGTCTCTATTACAATGGTAGCCCAGAAGTATGTTTTTAGAACAGTTATACAGAGTTCTAAATTCTTTATTGAAAGTACTACCATATTGGTGGAGATCATTGCAGTGTGGGAAGAGGCAACACAAAAATTGAAAGAAAAAAAAAAATTTAAATGCAAATTTGCAATGATGGAAAAAATATATATGTGTTATAGCTCACATATGACACTAATCAAATGAACTTTTTCTGCAAATTAAATAGAGTGTCTTCTTCCATTGGTTTTTTTAGAGAAGATAAGAAATAATGTATGATGTTGGAGTCTTAACATTGAAGTGATCAACAGTATGAAAGATTCTAGTTCAAACAATATTTTTCAATAGTTTCTTCAGTGCATGATAAAGGGTGTAATGTTACCTCCCATAGACGATATTCTCATACAAGCTACGCTTATCAATAAAAAGGGGGATGCAAAGGATGTTAAGCTGGAGGATCAACCCTTTGATCTTCTCCTATTGTTGTCATCATTCTCTAATTGTTCCATTGTGTATATTCTAAAATATCAAGGATGGTGATTGAACACATTGAGTCATATTGAATTGTTTGATGTTGTGAATTCTATGTTAACGTCATCACAAATTTCCCAATTTTCGCCTCAAACTTTGAAACTAGACAACAAGTACCCGGGCTTGACTTTGCTCATGAGACTGCAATAAATTGATTGATCAACTTGATGGAAATGGCCTTTGGATATGAATATGAATATGGATCCCAAAAGTGACCGCTTTTTTAAACATACACACTCAGTTCATGCTTTGCTCAAAATAAGGGTTATCTTCTTATTTCCCAACAGATAATTAGTGTTATAAGAGAGCATAATAATTTTCCTATTGAGTGCCATGACCAGATCTTAAAGCTTTGTGACATACATTAAGTTCAAAATAAGCATAAAACCAACAAGCAAGAAGCAATAATGAATGGCAAATATGCACACATGGATTTACATGTAAAAATTTATTAAATACAAAGGCACTAACAAATGACATGTGGATAATAATATTTTCCCCAAATATTATTAAATGGTGGTGGTTTTTTTATTTCGTTCAATCTAAAAACTACCAGAACTGTTTATAAACAATATAAAAGATATAGTGTACAGCCAGAAAAAGGGGCAAAACAAAATTTGAGAAGTATGCTTGGAGTGCAGTGAGGTTTTCCACTTTAAAATTATCATTCATCCTCTTACTTTCAGCAGGGATTGACGGAATTGTTGGTAGCAGGGAATCTTGTGAAGTAGTGAACAGATGAGGCGAGGATGAGCTTTGTCGGTTCTCATAAGGTGAATAGTTTACTTCTTAGTTTGTTGTATTTAAGCCTGATTTTATTTCAGCGCTAATTAGTTTCTGATATGCATGTTCTCACCTTGTGTTATCACCACCATTGCTCCATTCCATTTTGGCTCAACTTTCTTCTTTCTTTC